>MQTX01000288.1:517397-530293 GCA_009735665.1 Angiostrongylus cantonensis | reverse complement strand
TTATAAACAATATTTCAAAGTGTGTATGTAGTGAATAATTCGAAAGACCAACGCTTGGTTAACTTTGGCTTTTTTGGTTCAAACAGCTCAAAAGAGAGAGAGAGAGAGAGAGTTCGTCGGATTATGTGATGAGTACTTTAAGTGGTTGTATAGTAAATTTTTTAAATGATTAACTTTAACAATAGAAGAAAATAGATAGGCAGATGTTTTTTGGTCGTGGGGAGAATAACTTGCTCCGAGATTGGAACTTGATTAAATTATTGTAGTTAATCTCAGGAGACGAATAATCGTTGTAAGCGTTGTTTCTTCAGTTTTTCTTGTTCTAAGCGGTATTCCTATTTTCTCATTCGTTGAATTGAAGATCTAAAAGAGGTAAAGCGGCCAGATACTGTCCTGCTGTCTTAGTTTTCGTTGAAGTTTTGCGTTTGTATCAGTTCAGTGGAGTTATCGGGTTCTTTGGGTGGTGGTTTATTGGATGACCTTGACAGTGCAAGTTATTTGAAATGCAGGATTATATGTTCGCCATTATCGTTCTCGTTCATGTTTTGCGACTTTGTGTTGCTCTTTTTGCACTGCCTCTTCGTTTTGTTCACTGTACATATCGGGAACTCTGTCGTTGTTTTCTTTCTTTATGGTGACATAATCTTTTTAATAATAAGTGTATGGTTGAGTACTTAGGAAGGATTTGGCGTGCTGTTTCCGTCTATAGAGTCCTTCTTTCAATTTGTCCTGATTGAAGTACTATCTGATTGAAGTACTCGCATCTAACTTATTTCAGTGGTTGTTATAGGTTAAGAGAAATTTATCTGTTAAGTTCTATCTGCTCAGCTATAGACGTGTTCCGCTGAATAGATGGCGTGTCAGTTTGCCTTTTTCAGTCTCTGAAGAAAGCAAAACCACCAAAATGTCAGCTATTGTCAAATGCTTAAATGCTGTAACCATAGACTTGTGTTTACCCATCAAGAACACAGTGAATTATGGATCAACGACGTTTTTAAAAATGAAGCGGTCTTCGAGTATTCTATGTTATTTTCACACTTGTCTGTAATCGGCAGATATTAAAAGAGATGATTGTTTTTCCCGGCCGTTTTTCATGACTTTTGTGACACTTCAGATCTTGGTGATTCAGTAAAATCGTTTGCATTGGATATTCTTCGAAGTCCACATTTACACAAGAAGGTCATCTTTCCGGAGAATTTGTAGGGAAATGCTACGCAAATTTGTTGCCAAAAATTTGTTGGAAACCAACGTCTTTATGGATGGTGCGAATGCGAAGGTTTTTTGGTCACGGTGTTTTTCCTTTCCGGTAAAGTTTTTATTCGAACACGTGATGTGTACAGGAATTTATGAAGATTTCATTGCCTTTGTTTCTGTCGGAACTGTCTATCCTACCTTCATAGTGGTTTTACCACTCTTGCGATAAAGGTTCTGTAGTAGTATTTATTGAAAAATGTCTGTTTACACATTACTTCTTTGATGTGTTAGTGGATTACTCCGTTCATTGTTGTCCCTACTTGGGACTTTTGATTATTGCACAGGGGCACCTCGAAAGGTGAAATTTTCATATCAACAGTAAGTTTTTGTCGTCAAATTACGCTATTCGATCTATTGGTTTGCCATACCATGTAGAACAATATCGTAGTGATACTTCTACAGCTTTCAACAAGAACTTCAAGACCTACGTCCTGATTTTTTTTTTACACCTTCCACCTGAAATCCCCATATTGGCAGTCGGACTATGTTTGTCATTTCTTCAGTGCTCTGTTCTAGAGTATGACGCTTTATCAAACAAGAAAAATGCAACGCTTCGACGCACAGTGCTCTCCAGAAGTCCTTGTACATGCAGTATATTATGAGTGATGTTCTAAACAGTAGTTCAGCCTTCTAGGCGTTACTAATTGAGGTTGTCTAAATGGGACATGTACAATATCGCTGTTCATTTGTTTAGTGCTTGTGGTCTACAAGTCGGTTGGTGCTGTCATCCTGATGAAGAATATACTCAATGAAAGGAAATCTGTAAAGGAGTTGTATACATAGTGTGCAAAGTCGCCCCATTGATTGAAAGAAAGCGCAACTAATGAAGACCTTCTTTTTTTGGAATAACACTGTCACAAGGATGAAACGAAACCCACTAACTTTTACGTTATTTCACGAAACTTTCCATTTCCTTATCCCTAAGCACTACCGTATGTAGACTGTAATGCGACGACAGCGGAGTGAATAGGGATGTTCGACAACACTACCTATTTGCTGAGAAAGTAATGCTAGTAAAACGATTAAGCTTAGTAATGGCCTCTGTCACTCGTGCTAAAAGATTACTACAGTGTAAGAAAATGGTTTTGGCTAATTTCGGAATTGGTGCTTGGTTCCTCATGTGCACTTAACAGGGTGATCAACACCGAGTGGTATTTGGATAGGTACGAAAGTCAGCAATCGGTGAAATAAAGTCAATACAACAGTTAAGATCACCTGCACCTGTACCCATGAAAAAGGACCTATGGAAATTCGCTTAAATAATGGACTTCGTTGCACATCTTTTAACGTCACTTGTCGGTTGTGGCTCAAGAATGTTTGCAAGACTGTGTGTGTGGAACTGGATTACGCGTGATTTGAAAGACAGAGCAAAGCAGTCGCTAACAATGACCATGTATTTTATTGTGCAGAAGATGGATCCTAATAATATTTGAACACGATCGACACCAGTGAAGATGTCACTAGAATGGTTACCGTACCAGATGTATTCACAGATTCGCGTGTTATAAATGATACATGCGGCCTGGAACTGCAGTAGATTCAGTTCTGTCGTCTGTTATTTTATATGTAACTACTGGAAAAATGTTCGACATGACTTTAATTCTTAGTTGTCCCACTCCCTCTCGTCGAATTGGGAAAGCCTGTCACGGCTATGTCAGTACTCTAGGGAGAATTGACTCGGTCAGCATTCAGTCGACAAGATTCACGACAAAGATTGAAATCCTGGAGGAGTAGCCGAATCCATATGGGAATTAGAACTCCTTAGTTGCTGAACTGTGCAAGAAAACAAGAAGAATGCAAGAAATTCTAGGAACATCAGAATATGTCGGCATATAGAAATCAATAGTAGAAAGAGCGAAAATGCGCTTCATTATTTTTATAGTGAACGAAGTTGGGCTTACGGTGATAAAAGCGGTTGCACTGTGTCATTTCTTAGTTTAAAAGGGTACTAGCCAAAGAGAGCCATTGACTTGTACCCGTTGAGATTTTCGGTTTCTTGAAGCCGTGTCTTTTCACTGTTTAAGTAGCCGTCTGGAGAGTAAATCTAATCTCTGGTGTGCATTTCGTTCTGGCAATTTTGGCAATAAGGAACGCTCGTTCATCACATGTAATGTCTAACTGTTAAAGAGAAAACTAATTATCACTGCCAGTACTTAAGTATAACTGTATTTACTTCTCAATGAAGTATGAACATGCTATAGCAATCCATTAAATGTCCTATGGGATGCATATATCGTCATCATGATTTTGCTGACGAATGAATTTCAGCATGGAATTTGGAGTCGCATGTCTGTTTGCTTTTGTTTGATAATGTTGGTGCTGTCCAGCAGTACTTCCTTCCTTCCAGCAGTACTAGTTCTTTTAGAACAGCTTTGATTTACTTGGACGAAAGTGTTGCGCATAATCTCTGAAGGTTTTTGAATCATGTCATTTCTAGATTTTCATGTTTGTTATTTGTGAATACCATTCAAGGGCAGTGTTGTTTTAATTATAATTTACATATCTGAACTAGCTAGTTATCTAGTGTTTTGTGGCCCAACTTTTTTGTTTAACATATGACTTTTTCCATTCTGTTGTTTCAATTTTGATTACGAGAGATTAGGGGGTGATGCAATGACGAAAAAAAAAGATTTGACAACCGGTTGTGGTGCAGTTTGGCTGGACTCTTGACATGTGCGCGTTGAGTTGACAGTGATTTTCTTTTTGGCGAGTACACAGGATACCTTTGTATTCTTAGTCCACTGAATGCTGTTGATGTTTTAAGGTAGAATTCGAGGCCACATTATATCATTATTTCCAATCATTTCCCATCTTTCTTTTCAAAAACGATTTCAAATTATATTAGTTCTAAACTTTTCAGCTTCTTCTTAGCCTTCCTGTCTTTCTACTGCTTCGCTTAAGTATTCGAGAAACGTCAGTTTTCTTGCTCTTTCTTGCTTCTTTTAAAGCTTCTATCTAGAAGTTTTTTCTCTCGAGCTCTTCTTTCCATTTCAGCTTCTACGAATCGTTGAGCGAACACGAGCGGGTGCGTCGTATTCAGAACTACGGTACATTCCACGATAAAGATCCTGCTGTTCCAGTTGGTACTACACAGGGACGGGTGAGTTCCATAGTGGGATGTTTTGCTTATTATGTGGAACAAATCGATTGTGAACTGGTTGCCGAGATATAGTTGACAACGGTGTAGATCAGTGCGTTTTCCTTTTACAGAGAGATAGAGCTGCCGGATTTGTGCACTGCTTGTCGTTACAGTTTACGAAGTGCTCAATATTCCTTGTAGCTCTAGTACTTCTTGTTGTCGCCTGTCAACCGCATCCTGTACTTTATACCATCGGCTTTTTCTGCATATGGTGCTTGTTAGTAATCTATTTTAAGGTAGGTTCGACTTAAAAGTCTTTCTCTACAGTCTCAAGATCTTGATGATAAATGCTCCTTATTTTTGTCAATTATTACCGAAATTTTCTAGTGGAACATTTAGATAAGCTTCGGATTTTTCTGTCGCATCGCGTATCCATTCTGGCTAGGTTTGATCATCTACACATCTGTAGTTATTATTTCATTGTATGTGTACCAATTTCCAAATGTGAGTCGGCTATGTTTTTGTTTTAATGAAAATGTTTAATTTCCTAAGTACTTCTCACGAATCGTAAGGACTTCTGTGGACTCCAAAACCGTTTGCAGTTGTTTGGGTTTTGGGTACTCAAGATTTCCTTTCGCAGGGTTTGCCGTGTAGGATGCTATCAGATCATCATTTACCTTCAAGTATCAATTGTGTTGCCGGAATGAGTGTTTTGCCGTGCATTCATTGTTAGGTGGTGTGTTCATTAGAGGAGTAGTAGAAAAATATTTGTCTCCATTATCTTACTGTATTGATCTTCGTGTTACTTATGTTTTTAAACCTCAAACTAGAGTAATTGATTTTTTTAATAGAGCAATGGCAACACAGTAAGAATAACAAATATGCAGCTGAGATGCTACATAGAGATGTTAAAAAGTTAATTCACTACATCGATGATACAGAACTACGAGTATTTATATTTAAGAATAGTTTAACTTCCGAGAATCAAACGAGTAGGAAGTGGGAGGGACCAAGCAAAAACGAAATGAGTGATTTCACAAGCCGATCACCCCTTCCACGTGACGTCTGGAGTCAAATATTACTGCAGTAGGCGTGACTCGCTCTTAGCCTTGGTGTGTGGTGAAGGTGTTAGCATACAAAAGCATTCGAAAGAATTTTTCTGCTATTTGCAGAGCATGAAAATAATTTGGCTGTTAGTATGCACTTTATGGCCTGTTCTAAGGAAAATGCTTAAAGAGATGGAGGTAGTGAGCATTCACTAGAGAATGTCTGGGCTTCCAAATGGAAATGTCGGACTCTTTTTTAGCGTGGGATATTGCTGAGTGCGCAAATCTCTTTGCTGGAAAGTCACTATTCGATCGCAATCCCTAGCCGTAATAAAGGGTAAAACGTTGGGGATGGAAGGATAAAGGATAAAACCTTCGGCGTTGAGCAATCCCTGAGGGATGCGTCATGCATTCGACTTCATTGATCTTCGTTAGAGGTGATTGAATGCATATCTACACTGTAAAGTGATTTGTAATATGAGTATTGTTTCAAGATCGACTTTCTTTTAACCTCGCCATTAGTCAGTAGTTCACCGTTTTTTTTCTTGGTGAGCAAATGGGAGGTTGGTATTACAGCATTGTTAGTAAAGATTATGTGACGTTTCGGCAGTTCGGCTTTTTTCGGAGCTTGGAAAGGTCAAACCTATTCAGACAAACACTTTCATAACCGCAGCAGACAAAACTTAACACATCAATAACCATTCGCATAATAAACAGCTTTTTTTAAAAACATCTACCGTGTTGTACTTTATAAGTCTAGTTATTTGGTGGAGACCAGGCACACAAATTACCACATGAGTGAGGAATGTGCTTGGCTCATGTCAGAGAATCAGCCTGAATGCATGAGCTGGGATACGGTGTAGCTGGTATCTTGTAAGGAGTGTGAGGACGAATACGTAGGCTAAACGGGTAGACCACTCTGTGTTCGTATAAAAGACCAGCTGGTGGGTAAATGTATATCGAAACGAAACACTCCACTAGGCGCGTATAGGACACTGAAACATTTTTACGGTTGGTGTCCACCAAATGACTGGAAGACTTACAAAGAGCTAAACAATGAGTATTGACACGAAGCTGTTTCTTATGCCTAAAGATGGAAATTTGTGTGTAATGTTTTGTCTTTCTGGAGAAGGACACTATAGCCCAATATCCTTGTTGTCTGTTGTCTACAAACTTTTCACTCGAGTCATCCTAAACACGATTGACAGAACACTGGACGAAAGACAGCCATGTGAGCAAGCAGGGTTTCGAAAAGGATTTAGTACGATGGACCACATTCACACGATAACAAGGCTCATTGAAGTATCGCGAGAGTACAAAAGACCGCTCTGTCTCACTTTCATCGACTTACAGAAGGCCTTTGATTCAATTGAGAGAGAAGCAGACATGGAAGCCCTTGGTAGTCAAGGAGTCCCTTCTCAGTACATAAAGATTCTTCGTGAGCTGTTCAAAAATTTCACAACCAAGATTTCACCATTCTACAACGATATTGATGTTGACGTCAAAAGAAGAGTTAGGCAAGGTGATACAATCTCACCGAAATTATCTACCGCCACCCTCCAGAACGTCATGCGAACATTGGAATAGGATAATATGGGAGTGAAAATCGATGGCCGGCAGTTACATCACCTTCACTTTGCTGATGACATCGTCATTATAACGCTGGGCATTAGCCAAGCGGAACGAATGTTTACCGACTTTGATAAAGACTTTGAAAAGATTGATCTTCGACTAAATCTCAAGAAAACGATGTTCATGAAGAACAGATTAGTTTCGTTTGCCCCATTCACGCTCAACGGAACGAATATCTCCGAATGCTCCAGTTATGTTTATCTAGATCGAGAAATCAATATGATGAACGACTTAGCTCCAGAGCTGAGCAGAAGGAAACGAGCAGCTTGGGGAGCTTTCAAGAGCATCGAGGATGTAGTGTAGATAAAAAAGAACACACAACTCCTTGCCAACTTTTTCGACTCAACGATTCTTGCTGCCCTGACGTGTGGGTCAGAAACCTGCTCGCTGCGTTAGCAGGATGAAAGATCAACCAGCGTTATCGAACGCGCACTCGAATGGACGATGCTAGGAGTATCCCGTTTCACACAAGTAAGGGATGGGATCCGAAGCTCCGACCCGCGCCAACGATCAAAAATCTAAGATGCCGTTCTATACTCCAAACAGTCGAAGATGAGGTGGGCTGGGCATGTAATGCGTATAAATGATAACCGATGGACAAGAGCTGTTTCCTCGGGATGTCAAACGTACTGCAGGAAGACCACCGACCCGATGGTCAGAGTTCTTCACGAAAAGCCTGAAAGAAAGTTATGATGCTCGACGAGTCCCGAAAGCGAGCAGGACCCACTAGGCTACTTTTGCACGCGACAAAGAAAAATGGAGGATTTACTGGTGCCCGCTCGAGTCACTCGACGATCAACGGAACTACAGGTAATACAGATGAATGTTTTGTCTTATGAGGTTATGGAAGTGCTTTGCTGAGTGGATTGCACGTCAGTTTGACCCTTCAGGGCTCTGACAGGGGCGAAACCGCCAAAACGTCTCCTATTTTGTGTTGATAAATGTTGTAATCCCAGCTTCGTATTTGCTCATCAAAAAAGTATGAATGTAGCTATTACAGATTAATCAAAAAATTAGAGAATTAAAAGAGAATGTATGCAATTTATGTATAGAAGGGTGCGTGTGGCGCAGTGGTTGGAGGCGCCACTGCGACTCACACGTGGAATCGAACCACGCTTCCATGGCCCATAAAGACTTCCATCCTTCCGGGTTCGGTAAATTGGTACCAGACTTGTCTGGGAGTATAGCAGCACTGGCTCGATTCATCGGTAAGCCACCGCTGCTCATTGTAAAGGCCACAATATGCATTCAATCACCTCCAACGACACTTAATGAAGACGAATGCATGGCGCATCCGTAAAGGGTTTGATCAATGCCAAGAGCTTTATCCCTTATTTCATCCTTTGTATAGAATTACAAAGGAGGTCGATTGTGGAAGTCTGTCCCATGAAATTATCCAATTCAGAGCTTAGGTTTGCTTATAATTAGTGAAGTGATGTCTTTATCTTGCAAAATGGTTGTTTTTGTTATATTTCTTCTTTTATTCTAATAATTCAGTCTTATTTATAGATCTATTAAATTGAGCTAAAGTTTCTGAGGCAATACTTCTGTTATCAAAAAAGCTCGTAGAATATAAGTTTCAGTTTCCTGAGGTCTGGACCAGGTGGACGGGTTTGGACAAGGAATGGAATGACGATATTGGTTTGATTAACTACAGCGACGTTGGCGAATCGGGGTATTTCTTGTTCTTTACACATTTAATTCGTACATAGCAAATCGTTCGAAGTCTTGGCCATTTTGTAATTTAATCGTTGGGCAGCTGTGGTAATTGCGGACCTGTTGCCAGCAGGTGAATGGATGGATGTAAATTTCTTTCAAGAAAGCTTCTTGGGTTGTTAATATAGCGGTGACCACGTGTAATGCTGTCAGTGTTTGCCTTCGTTGGCAGAGTGGATCGTATGCGTTGGTCACAATGCGTATTTCTCCCAACTGTTTTGCTGCAATTTTTTTCTTCTTGTGCTTGTTCGACGGCTTATACAGCTGAATGTCATACCAGGAGTAGTTCTTAAAAGACTATTCTTCGCACTTAGCAACTTTCAAAAAACCACTTCTCGTTTGTCAAATTTTTCGATGAACAGCCCTCCGGAAATGATTTGTGGTGACAAGCGGCTGTCAAATAAAATCAGGCTTAGTTTTACCTATGTGTTAACAGTATTGAAAATATCATACTTTAAGAGCATTGTTTGTACGACTATTCACGCCGATCTCGTTGTTTGTTGTTGCCATGCTTCAACTGAAATTCTTCCATGATCCATGGATGGCAATGATGACACGGACTTCAGAAGATCGAGGTGAAGTGCAAGTTGACAGAGGTACCGTTCAGTTGTTGGTGATTACGAATTTCAGTTCATTACTAAGTATGATGTTTTTAAAGGGATTTGAATTTGTCTTTTATCTTTCACTCAGTCACTAAAAATGATTTATGCTTGCTTCTTTGCATAAAAAAAAATGTTTATGGGAGTCTCAGAAAGTGTTTTAAAATACCTTTCTTGTTTATATTTTCGCCATAATGCCTGTTTCAAAGACTCATCCACTTGGAGACTTGGATACTGGATAAGTGGACGACCCGTCCTCCTTGGTTCTGTGGACCCCAGTGTAATCTCCATTTTTTCGGAGTTTTGTTGGTTTAGCCATTGTGGTTCTCTGGAGTTCCGAGGTCAGTGACCAAAGCCTGCTCCAGGTCGTTGCCACCACGTGTGTTCTCAGCTCTTGTGGATCAGAGTGAGATTTGCCACCATGTGATTAGTTTGATACCAGGGCGGTGGTGGATCCTAGTAATGGTTGGAATTGGCTCATCTACTAGCGATGGAATTGAATAACTTGGTTTATGTCTTTCGAAAGCCTTCAGATGATCTTAAGTATTCTTGTATGAACGCGTTTGACTATTTATTTAACTACCTGGTTTTCACTAACAGTTATGGTTTTATAGTGTATCCGTTAACTCAGTTTTTCAGTTTCTGTGGTTTTGTGCCTGGGAATTGTGCAATTTATGGAAGGTTTTGTATCATAAAGGCAGCGTAAGAACTGCGTAGCTCTAAGGAACAGCAAAGGTTTTTCTTTAAGCAATTATCCTCGAGGTATTCATTTTTGGCGCTATGCGTGACGCTGTCTGTGGGATGTCACGTTTCTTCTTTATAGTTTTGCTGGGCTGTTTATTTTTGAGATCATGCTGAAGTGCGTATTTTCTACTTGTTCAATCTCTTTTTTTCCATTCTTTTTCTCACTCCCGCTTCCTTTCTTTCTCCTTTCTGTTCACTGTTTAGAATGTAAGACAGATTTTATGATTCAGGTCGTTTTATTACATCTTGCGCCAAATAATACCAGATATTTTATCGCTCTTTACATTTCATCCTTCATAGGAATTTGAAGGAGAACAACATATGTTGTTTACATGCTAAGGAACTTACTTATGAAACAGCCTAATTCCTAGTTTTTGGTGGGATTTCTTGTAACTCTGGACGGTGTGAGTCACATTTTTCGGCCGGCGTCTGCAAATAACAGAGATGGTGCTGTTGTGCGGTTTTCATCTCTTTCACATATCGATAATACTTGTTGTATAGTGATTTTAGCGATAGTATTGTACTCATTCTAAGAGGAAATGAAACAATTGAAATGCTAAGTAATTGATGTTGTATTCTTATCGTTGAAAGTATGGATCTGGATCGATAGCAACAGTCCGTTGGAAAGTAGTCCATATATGTGAAGTTCATTGATATTCTTAGTCATCAAAGTCAATACGGCGGTAGCGAAAAGTTTACGCTAAAACTACGTTGACTTACTTTTCGGGCATTTCCAGCGCATTTCAAGGTTAAGGGATCACTAAAGGATCTTACCATATCGTAGCTCAATTCGTTATAAATTTCTCTTGTGCTGATGAATGCGAGTTCGATTTTTCTCTCCCTTGCCTCATTTTTTCTAAAAAAAAAAAAAAAAAAAAGTTCTACTTGGTCTTTGTTCTTAATTCAGAGCAGAAAGATCTTAACAACTCTTAACAGAATTTCTACTTAGGCATTCTTTTTTCATCATTTTTTATGTAGAAATTGAAAGTTTACGAACACTTGTGCGGTCACATCAATGCCGTCGCATATTCACACGCCCTTTTCTATACACGTAGCCGATCTTTCTCGGTCGATGCTTAATTTAAGGATTTTTTAAAGATCGAATTTCACATGATCATTCCGATTTTTACAACTGAGCGCTTATTCCTAAGACAGTCTTTCTATTAACCCCAGCATTGATTGATAATTCGATGTTTTTCTTCAAATAAGCAGACACGAGGTTGTTATTGTAGAATTTATTGGAATACAATAGCTGACGTTTCGGCGGTTTCGCCTTCTTCAGAGCCTGGAAGGGTCAAGTTGCGCTGCGATCTACTCAGCCAAACACTTTCATAACCTTAGCAGATAAAACAAATAAATCTGTATTCACATAAGAAACACCTCCATTTAAACACCTACCGTTTATTTGTTGTAAGCATCTAGGTTAGTTGGTGGATAGAAGCCACACAGAGTAATACATGGGCGAGGATTGTGCCTGTGTCAGGTCATTGGATTAGTCTGAGGTATGGCGCCAGGTCACGCGTGATGACAAGGCACTCCTCCTTGCGGTTCATTTTTGAATTTTTGGAATTGATCCGAAACGCTTCAAGAGTTTTATGCACTGATGTTTTCGATTCGTGCGTGAGGATAGTGACTCCTACTTCAAAATCTTCTCCGTTGTGTTCCTGCATCATATGCGCGCCTAGTGGAGTGTTTGGTTATGATTTAGATTTACCGACTCCACCGCGACACACACGTGGAATCGATCCCCGTGCCCATGGCCCACCAAGCTTTCCATCCCTCCGGGGGCGGCAAATTGGTACCAGACTTGTCTGGGAGAATAACAGTACTGGCTCGATGGCCACCGCGAGTCATTGTAAAGGCCAGATGTGCATTAAATCATCTTCAGCGATACTTAATGAAGTCGAATGCATGATGCACCTCTCAGGGATTGATCAACGTCGAGAGCTTTATCCTTTATCCTTACTGTGCTGTGCCTGTGTCAGGTCATTACACTTATTGATCGGTCTTACAAACATTATCAGCACAGTTTCCATAATCATATCTACATTTTGGGCTTAATATGATCTGCTTAGGGAATGTGCCATATTGTGCACTTTTAGAAAATTTGCTCGTTTATGCAATCGTCTTCTGTTCAATTCGTGCTCTGGAATCTTCACAAAGGAGCGGTAGAAGAAATTTCGTACTTTTCGTATATTCAGCCTTCAGCCAGTTTTAGGTAATTCTTGTTTTATTGACAGTTTTTTTTTTATCATCGGCAATCGATCTGTCTAAGTTCGCTTCGGTGTCTGTGGTGTGTGTGTGTGTGTGTATGTGTGTGTGTGTCACCCGTTCTCACTTTGATCGTCAGCGCTATCGTTCAGTTCGATTCTGCATATTGGCCGGTTTGAACACATTGCATACTTATCTCCGAAAGTTTTATTGGGTATATTGTTTCATTCAGAATATCTTCCAGATGTTTTATTTCAATAAGCAGACACGAGGTTGTTATTATAGAATTTATTGGAATACAATAGCTGACGTTTCGGCGGTTTCGCCTTCTTCAGAGCCGTTTATTTCCTGTATCTAAGTTAGCTAGACAGTCATCGCCCATGTAGTACTCTGTGCTGCTGCTATCCACAAACTAACCTAGATACTTACAAGAAATAAACAGCAGGTGTTTAAATAAAACTGTTTCTTGTGCGAATACAAATTTATTTATTAAGTTTTATCTGCTAAGGTTATGAAAGTGTTTGGCTGAGTAGATCGCAGCGCAACTTGACCCTTCCAGGCTCTGAAGAAGGCGAAACCGCCGAAACGTCAGCTATTGTATTCCAATAAATTCTA
>MQTX01000288.1:454125-517219 GCA_009735665.1 Angiostrongylus cantonensis | reverse complement strand
GTGTGTGTGTGTGTATGTGTGTGTGTGTCACCCGTTCTCACTTTGATCGTCAGCGCTATCGTTCAGTTCGATTCTGCATATTGGCCGGTTTGAACACATTGCATACTTATCTCCGAAAGTTTTATTGGGTATATTGTTTCATTCAGAATATCTTCCAGATGTTTTATTTCAATAAGCAGACACGAGGTTGTTATTATAGAATTTATTGGAATACAATAGCTGACGTTTCGGCGGTTTCGCCTTCTTTAGAGCCGTTTATTTCTTGTATCTAAGTTAGCTAGACAGTCATCGCCCATGTAGTACTCTGTGCTGCTGCTATCCACAAACTAACTTAGATACTTACAAGAAATAAACGATAGGTGTTTAAATGAACCTGTTTCTTATGCGAATACAAATTTGTTTGTCAAGTTTTGTCTGTTGGGGTTATGAAAGTGTTTGGCTGAGTAGATCGCATCTGAATTTGCTCCTTCCAGGCTCTGAAGAAGGCGAAACCGCTGAAGCGTCAGCTATTGTATTCCAATAAATTCTATAATAACAACCTCGTGTCTACTTATTGAAATAAAACAACGAATTATCAATCAATGCCGAGGTTAACAGAAAGACGGCCTTGGGAATTACTACGTGAAGTATCTTCCAGATGTTCTTGTATCTCCACACCTTGCTTGCCTTCTTTCCTAAACATGAGTTCTTATTAAAACCATACATTAGGATCCACCGTATGCTTCCTGTTCTGCTCAACTTCTTCTATAAAGACGGCTTCGATTTTGAATAAGCGTTTTTCTAGGTGCTAATGTTACTGCATCCCGAATAAATTCTATAATAACAACCTCGTGTCTACTTATTGAAATAAAACAACGAATTATCAATCAATGCCGAGGTTAACAGAAAGACGGCCTTGGGAATTACTACGTGAAGTATCTTCCAGATGTTCTTGTATCTCCACACCTTGCTTGCCTTCTTTCCTAAACATGAGTTCTTATTAAAACCATACATTAGGATCCACCGTATGCTTCCTGTTCTGCTCAACTTCTTCTATAAAGACGGCTTTGATTTTGAATAAATATTCGCCTATTAGCTATAATCCTTTTATCACTTGGTCTCTAAATAATTCGTGTACTCAGGATATATGTACTGGTTTTGTTGCTGCATAGGTTCGCCTTTAACTTTCCGGATGGAATGGAGGCAGTGGCTTAGTCCTTGGTGTATATCGCGCTTTGACATCGTAGGACACTCCCAACCACGATGAGGCGATAGCCTATTGGAGGGATCCTAGTTGTTAAATGACGTATTATTATTTGGTTGTTCGGAAATCAATGTTGGTTATTGGCATATCTCAGCTCGTAATAATCTTTCTTAATCTAAATAAAAGCTATTATAATGTATACATTTTTGTCAGCGAAAAACATTACTTATGCCGGTTGCCCAAAATTCTGGACTTTTGGAGGAGATGAAGTCGTTGAAGACAGTTTCTACCTTGGCTTGGTTTTTGAAGCATTTCTCGCCCTAGAAATTCTGGCGATAGTTAAAGAAGTGGTAGTCGCTAAGCGAAGATTCTGGGGGGTATGGTAGATACGGTGAGTTTCTTGGCCCGGGTGGTTCAACTTTTGCGGCGTCGGTACTGCCACGTGTAATCGCGCGTCATTGTTGAGAAGGACTGTTCTCTCTGTGTTGACCAATGCGGGGCGTATCGGTTGAAGTTTCTGGTGCGTTCCATCGTTCTCCTGGATGTATTTCTTTGCTATTGGCGTCTTTAGTAGGAAGATATGATGGATTAAACCAGCAAAAAGCTATAAGATTGCCATCAAATTCTTTTTTTTTTCGAGCAATTTTGGTACGGGGCTTCATCGCGGTTCAGCTGCTGAGTCGATCGCCGCCGGTTGTCGTAAAGTGACTCTCTACGACAATTTCTCGTCGGACGTGCTAATATTATTGAGAAAGAGTTGTTCTGGTTGGGTAGAAGAACCGACGACAATACCTCACAACCGCAACTTCCTTGAATTCTTGCGGCATCCGTTAAATTTTACGGCTGTCCAGTTTTTAGATGCTCCGAAACAGTTTGAATGTGCATATCAACTTCTACAAATTCTGGAAGAGTTATGCGTTTATTTCCTTCAACAAACTCTTTCAATTCATCGTCGTCAGTGGAAGTAGCACGTCTGCGACCTCCCACATATTCAAGGTAAAATTTGCCACGACGAAGTTTTTGAAACCACCGATACACAATGGGTTCTTAAGCACTTCGTTAGTGCTATACTTTATTAATATTTTACGCCTTCTGTACTCCAAGTTCGAATTCATAGAAATAGATTCGGCGAAATTGCTAATTTGACATATGGAATTCTTACTTACTTGAGCCTTGAATGGCCCATCCTCACTGGTTGTGCGGGCTACCCGCATAATCTCTATTTTTTGGAGATTTGCTGGTGAAGCCATTGTTGTTCCCTGGAATCGTGAAGTCAACCTGGGCAAAGTCTGCCCCAGGTCTTCACCATTACAGACAGTCACATCCCTTGTGGATCAAAGGGAGATCTGCCACCATGATACCAGGACGGTGGTGGGTCCTTATTGATATTGGTTTACTCTTAGCTAGGCTTCCTGATGGAAACGCCGACTCCCTTCTCAGCATGGGAGACTTTGTCAAGGGATGAATCCTCTGCTGTACATGGTCGTCCGACACTAGGAACACCTCCCAGCCATGATGAGGTGGTAAACCTTTGGGAGGCGTATGGAATTCTAGCTTTTGGAATTTCTCAACAGTACGGTTTATATTATGGTGCAGTAATACGAGACGAAAGTGCATAAAATTGAGCTTTGCACTGAGAAAGAATAATACAATATTTGAAAGTAAGCTATTACTAAAACATGTAATAGAAAAGCGATACAAATCCGACATTAGTTTTCGAACAGCCTGACATGCTGGAAATTACCAAAGTCTTCGCGTTTTGAAGCACTTTCTGCCTCTTTTAAACTTCGTTTTATCTGAATTTGAGTTCAACAGCAGAAAATTTGCATTTCCTTTGTTTACAAAGAAAAAAACGAGGTTTTGTAGGGACAAGAAATGGACAGAAACTATGTTTCGCAAATGCTAGAGCTAGGTGCTTTGCAAGAGTTGATTGTGATGTGGAACTTTCAAATGTTGTCAGTGAACACATGTGGGAATGATGGATAAGTTGTAGAGCAGTAGGACTATTTTTTCTCCTAGTCGCGTTGGATTTAACCCTAAAGCAGGGCGCAACATATGCTTACAATTGGGTGATTTCATTGTTGTTTGAGATAAGATTCATAGGTGTTATGCACGCAGTTCCACTGTAATGTGGTGTAAAGACATTATTTATTGGCGAGAAATACTCGACGCATACGTGTCGTCTGCATGACTCAATTACAAATCTGACCCCATTTTACTACGTGTGTCGTCTTCTACGCATTCATTTATTCTAGCCATGTATGCTGAAATTGTTCATATTCTCGACTTCTATTTTAATCGGTGGATGTCGTTTGTTGAAAGAAGAAAAAGCCGGAGGCCAAAATTGGTGGTTAAAAGAAAAAAGAGGGCACCACTCGATAATAGATCGTCGGTGGTGAGCTGGATAAATTCAGAAATCGACAGTTTCCCTTACATTGACCAGGATGATATGACAACGCCAATTATCACAGCGAGACCGTTTGTAAAAAGTGAGAGGCGGTGGAAACCATGGGGTAAGTTGTTGACAGTGCGATATGAAGAAGTCTTCGGGATTGCTTAGATACTTCGAAGGTGTTAAAATAACTTCAATGTATTAGATGTTCAATGATATCGTAACGTAGACAGAAAGCTGTCAAGGACTACGAGCTGAGGACCTCAGCCTATTTTGTTATGATTGGAAAGTGTTTATGAAATAGAAATATTTCGAGGTTATTCCTTTGTAAAGTGTCCTTCATTTAGCCTTGGTTTCATTAAACAATATTTTTTTAATATTGATAAGCCAAGGTTTTCCTAATAGTTCGTACGGCATTCCATTCCACTCGTTTTGGCTTAGAATGACTACAAAAACTTACATATTGCGAGCAATAATTTCTATGAAAACTCGATTCGATTCAATGAGGTTCTGCTGGAAGACGAAAGCGCCAAAGCGTTAGCCACACCACAGTAAAAGAATTAGGTAAAAATATATTAGCACGTCAATAAGAGAGGATAATTTTTAACCTTGGGATGGAGAGGGGTGGTGTTTCTGTTAAGAAGTTACAGTCTAAAAGATAAAAGAAAGTTCTGAAAGAAAAAAAGGGTGGTCACGCCGGATTTTTATCGGAAAATTTCTTAAAAAGTATATGATTTCAACGGACGTGGGCTGAAATGTATGGGGTGGAACAATCAATGAAATCCATTGAATTTTTCCCACTAGTATGTTGGTGTGCAGCTGTGTAGATTTGACAAACTGTTTGATATCCTTTGCGGTGTGAACGATAACCACAAGACTTTATTCCCTAAGCAACAAGTGTAATTTATGTCAATAAATGAAAAAAGAGGTGAATTTCTTTTTCTTTGAATGATTTTGAATTGCTCCCGAATATTTGTTTACAGTTTCTACCGTTTTCCTTTATGAATACGTTGTTTTCTTGTTCAGTGATCGCGAGGTTGTTATACAGCATGCAGCATACTTCCATAGAAAAACACACAATGCAAAACAACAGTAGCTGACGTTTCGGCAGTATCGCCTTCTTCAGAGCCTGGAAGGGTATACTGAAATACAATTTATTAGGCCAAACACTTCAATGACACCTACTAAAAGACGAAAAACTTCATGGCAATTACATGATCGACAACTTCTCGAAAAACTCACCGCTTTTTTTTTCTTGGCTACGAATGAGGAAGATTAGAACAGCTGATTCTAGTCGCATATGGTTGACGACTGCACCACCCCACATCAGAAATTGATCCGAGGATACGGGGCCAGGTCACTGGTGACCTCTGGGCATCCCTCCCTGCTATTCATTGTAGGGTTCTTGCCATTTATCCAAAAAAAAAAAACTAGGCACTCCCCAATAGGCACGCACAGGATAGAAAAGCATAGCGGAGGCGATTTTGAAGTGAAAGTCGATATCCTAGCACGGGTGACTAAAAACACTAGCGCGAAAACTTTTTGAAGCTTTTTGGATAAATGCTAAAAACTTTACAATGAATAGCAGGGAGGAATGCCCAGTGGTTACACGCGACCTGATCCCTATGTTCACATCAGTTTCCGATGTGGGATGGTGCCAGTCATCAACCATATGCGACTAGAATCAGCTGTTCTAGTCTTCCTCATTTGAAGCCAAGAAAAAAAAAGCGGTGAGTTTTTCGATGAGCTGTTGATCATGTAATTGCGAAAGTTTTAATCTTTTAGTAAGTATCGTTGAAGTGTTCCGCCTAATAAATTGTGTTTCAGTATACCCTTCCATGCTCTGAGGAAGGCCATACTGCCGAGACGTCAGCTGCTGTTGTATTGTATTGTGTGTGTTTTTTTTATGGAAGTAAGTGTATGCTGTATAACAACCTCGCGATTGCTGAACAAGAAAACAACGTATTCATATTCCAATGCCGAGGTTAATAGAAAGTTGATACTGGGCACCGTTTTCCTTTATATTACAGTTATTTGATGAAACAGGTATAATTTAATGCTTGACTAGTTCTTGTCATACCAATTTCGGCTCAGGTTAAGGACCACACTACTTAGTTAACGCATTCTTTTAACAGCAATGCGTTTTGCTTTGCACACCACCGTACTCTGGACCATTTCCTGCGGACTTTGACTAGTTCTATTAGGATACCGTAATTAGTGAATATATGTACTTATTATATGTATATGTATTTTATGTGAAGTAGTCATTTCCCAATTTTAACTTATTATTTATTGGCTTTTCTTTTTTTTTAATGGCAGGGTATATATTGCGAAATATAACTTCAGTGATGCTGAGATATTCGCAAAACTCCGGATCGCAAGTGTCTACGATGGGGAATGAACGCGCTATTTTCCTTTCCGGGAAGTAACGCGTTCACCACCACGCTATGCGGGCCTTTCGTTTCGCCTGTCTCTCAGCTAGTACTATCGATCTTTTGCCATCAGCAATCACCCGTTAGCGGGATAGATCTGTTCCCTATCATAGACACCTGCGGTCCGGTGTTTTGCAAATGTGTCAGCATCACCGAAATAATCAATTCAATTTGGACGCTGGTGAGTCATACAGAAGATATATGGGTGATGACTAGGGTACTACTAGTTTCACACAAAATGTTATGTTTTCTAAAATGTTTCTCATTATTTATTCATCGTTTCCCAACTGTTTTTTCAGACGCTTCTTTATCAGCGCGGATAAGCGATTTTGTAAATCGAGCAATCGAATTGATTTGGCGAATAACGGAGATTCATATAACGAAAATTGTATTTATTGTTGTTACTATATTTGCTGCAAATAATGTGAGTTCATTTTTGCATATCATTTTTATGATCCTTTAAGAGTTTTAGTTTTAAGAGCGATTCTTTGACTTCCATGTATATTTTGGCTGCGTGGAGGATGAAAAGCATTAGGATATGAGTATTTGTATATGAATACCACTATAAAGGAAAAGTTCTCGGCGTTGATCAATCCCTGAGGGATGCGTCATGCATTCGACTTCATTAAGTATCGTTAGAGGTGATTGAATGCATATCTGGCCTTCACAATGACTCGCGGTGGCCTGCCGATGCATCGAGCCAGTGCTGTATCATCTCAGACAAGTCTGCCACCAATTTGTCGACCACGGAAGGATGAAGGCTTGGTGAACCATGGGCGCGGAGATCGATTCCACCTGTGCGTCGCATTGGCGCACCCGACCACTGCGCCACCCGCGCCTTGAATACCACTGTAGTCTAATTACAGTGTCGTCAGTTTTTATTTACTGCTTATTAATTTTTTAACGGTGCCGTGTTGTGTGAAATATAGCTATGAGATGCTAAGATATTTGCAAAACTCAGGGGTGCTGGTCTCTACGGTGGAGACTAGATGCTTTGTTACCCTTTCCCGTTAAGCTAACGAGATCACCACCACGCCTCGCGAGTCCTTTGCTTTGTTTTTCTCTTAGACATGTTATTGTCATATAGGTGCTATCAGCAATTACCATATAACAACTGGGATTGATCTGGTGAGAACAAATCGACACTGAACCCAGTTAAGCTGATGCTGTGGTATCTATCACAATGTCGCCAAAAGTCAATAACATAGTAGAGAAAAAGACGAAATGAAGGACTCGCATGGTGTGGTGGTGAACGCGTTAGTCTCTGGAAAGGGTAATGGGCAGCTGGTATCCACCGTAGACACCAGCGGTCCGGCGTTTTGCAAGCTAGTTACAATGTTTAACTTTTATTTACGGCCTATTCTTTTCTATTCTGGCATGGTATTGTGTGAAATTCAACCGTAATTATGCTGAAGCATGAGCAGAGCACGGAAACTCAGTTGAACTTTGAACCCGCCATTACCGTTCACGAGTGGTCGCGTGCTGTCTATCACATCAACCGAGGCCCTTTGTATTTCCCCCAGCCATTTTTTCTTTTAAGGAGGCTAAAACGCAGTCGCAGTACGATAGATTGCACAAGCGAAGCGACCGTGCTACTAAAAGACGGGATCTAAATCTCCGACCTTTGCCAACGAGCAAAAATCGAAGACGCCGTTCTCTACGCCAAATCTTCGAAGCTAATGTGGGCTACACACGTAATGCGTATAGACGACAATCGATAGACAAGAGCTGTTAACGACCGGATTCCTCAGGTTCTTAAACGCATAAGAAAAAGACCACCAACCAGATGACCAGAGTTCTTAATGGAAATCCAATAAGATGTGGTGATAAAGGAGTCCTAGAGCGAGCAGTGCATACTCGACTAATCTTGCACGAAGCACGGGCAAATGAATGGTTTACTGGCGTCCGCTCGAGTCACTCCGCATTCAACGGGCCGACAGGTGATATAGGTGGACGGTGTTACCGGTAAACATCTATCAGCAAAGATGATCTGTGGTGTGGGAATCAGCTTTAAACCCATGTAAAAGTTCAACATTGTGATTTAGACTACAGCCTCAGCTTAAAAGCGTAAAAAACCAAGCTCTCGGAGTTGATCAATCCCTGGGAGACGCACCGTGAATTCGACTTCATCAAGCATAATTAGAGGTGATTGAATGCACATCTGGCTTATACTTTGACTCTCAGTGACTTGTCGACCCATGGAGTCACTTTTGCTATCCTCCCAGACAGGTTTGCTAGCAATTTTTCGACCCCGGAGCGATGGAAGGGTTGGCGAGCCGGTGGCGTGGGATCGAACCCATGTGTGCATGGCACCTCTAATAATGCGATACGAGTGTTTGGCTTCAGAGTAACTAAATTCAACGCCGATTTGTGCGCCCCAGATCATTTCCGTCGTTGGCGCGTGGTTGCTTATAGCACCGTTAGAGTGAAAACTGGCTGAGAGAAAGGCAAAGCATGGTTTTCTACTGGTGTTGTGGATAGTACATGAGCCCTCGGAAAGGGTAAACACAGGCCTGAAGCTCAATTGAGGTTTCGAGATTTGCTCATACCTTAGCATCTTTGTGGTTGTAGCTAATCAGTTTTCAAAACTTCATGAACCCATTGTTAGAAAAATATAGTTTGCACCCATGCGCTGTCTAGGTATGAATTCAGTGAAATGTTTATGGTTTTTAAGATTTTACATTTATAACGAAAGAGATTATTTTCTCTTTGATAGCTTTTTTTCAGCCTGTAGTACAGTGTTTAGAGGTCCCTGCAATGCACATGGGCTTGATCCCGCACTTCAGTGTGTTTAGCTATGTTCATTTTGCTCACTAAGCTTTCCATCTTTCCGGGTTCGGCAAGTTGGTACCAGACTTGTCTGGGAGGATTGCAACACTCACTCTACACATGACGGCCCACCGTGACTCAGTGTATAGCCCAGATATGCATTCAGTTAACCCTAAAAAAGCTTGATCAAGTTGATCGCATGGCGCCCCCCTTAGACATTGGCCAACGCCGCCTAGAGCTCTAGCCTTTTTTTCGTTGACAGTGAGCAAAATTGTGGCAGTGGGCTAAATTGCATCAATATTTCTCTTTACTTTTCTGCAATTTTTTGTGCGGTTAGCTATGTAGTTAGTTTGTTTTTTCAGATATGTGCTCTATACGTCCCCCTAGTTATTGCGGTTAGTCTGGCAGTAGTGCTTCCTTCTGCATTATCTCATATGTTCAGTTTGTTAATGTGCGTGTATCTCTGTGTTGTTGCGACTATAAAAATGATTTATCAGGTAAACTTTCTTCGATCGTCATCTCATATTGAAGTTCTTGAATTTCTAAGTATATTACTTATAACTTTTGATTTAGTTAAGCCACTTTCCTGACCTGAGTTTTGTGAACAGCGGTGAGTCTTGCAATGCAACACGAACATTTCCGGAATGGATAGGTATAGCAAAGGAATCGAACACTTGGCAATTATTAGGCGTGAGCATGCTTTCCATAGCGATTACGTTTCTACTCTGCTTTTGTTCTGCCAGTATTTTCATAGGAAGATATTCTTAAGGTACTGTATATTACGAAGGATACCGTATATTTTGCAACTGTTTTTAGGGAATGGTAGTTGCCATAATTGCTCTTGCCCTTCAATCTGTAGTTGTTTACAGACAACGACATAGCAGACAAATGCAAGGATTACCAGAATCCTCTTCGGTAGCTCTTCTTTTTTATCGCGTTCTTCGTTTAGTTTCTTATCATCATCTTATCACCAGTTTCTTCAATAGTCTTATTGTAGAACTTGAGTCTGTGAGATTTTACCACGTGATACTACATCACGTTCAGTAACTTCTCATACCTGTTAAGGAACTACGTTTAGATTATTAATAATTAGTGTCTAACATATTTGTGATGAGACTATTTCATACACAACAGGCAGTAGTTTTGTTATTAATGGAATAGTGAAGAAGTTGAGGCCTTTACAGAGAGAGGGGCTTATCTGTATCGATTACGTTCAGTTTTCTAACGGTTCTTTAGCAGTTCTATACAAGCATTATAAAGTATTCTTCCAATTTTTATCTCTGCAGACTAAAGCCTTCAGAATTTGGTAGCAGTATACAGATTTGTAAATTGTTGTCTCAGTAGATAAATTCCACTTGTTCAGTTCTTTTCGTATTCGAAATACAAATCATAATTCGCAAAAAGGTGAGAGACAGACGTTTCGCGGGTTCCAAAGTGTTGCATTTCAATTTTGGCACAGTTACCCAAGCTGAATCCTGTTGGCGGAGCTCTGTAGATACTAAAGGTTTCCATTGAAACTAATAAGATCCCAATGAGATTAGACAGCAGTTTTACCTGTGAAAGCGGTCGTTATTTTTTCGCCAGGTGCATTGATACCGTTGCACATTGTCGCTAATGTGTTGAAAAATTAGAATTCCATTGTACAGGTTTTATATGAATGAATAAGGAACAACTTGCTCCTTTTTTTTCTCTGTTAAATAACTGACATGAGTGCGCCGTTTTCTTGTTCAGCAATTGCGAGGTTGTTATGCAGCATACATTTACTTCCATAGCAAATCACACCCAATACAACACAACAGTAGCTGACGTTTCGGCAGTATTGCTTTCTTCAGAGCCTGGAATGGTATGCTAATATACAATTTATTAGGCCAAACACTTCAATGACACTTACAAAAAGACCAAAAGCTCCATGGCAATTACATGATCAACAGCTTCTCGAAAAACTCACCGCTTTTTACGTAACTTCCAATGAAGAAGGTTAGAACTGTTGATTACAGTCGCACATGGTTGACGACTGCACCACCCCACATCAGAAATTGATCCGGAGATACGGGGCCAGGTCGCGTGTGACCTTTGGGCATTCCTCCGTACTATTCATTGCGAGATTTTTGGCATTTATAAAAAAAAAAAAAACTAGGCACTTCCCACTAGGCACGCACAGGATAATAAAAACATAGCGGAGACGATTTTGAAGTGAAAGTCAATATCCCCGCACAGGTGACTAAAACACTAGCCCGAAAACTTTGTGAGGCTTTATGGGTAAATGCTAAAAATCCCACAATGAATAGCAGGAAGGTATGCCCAGAGGTCACACGCAACCTGATCCCTATGTTCGCATCATTTTCTGATGTGGGATGGTGCCAGTCATCAACCATATGCGACTAGAATCAGTTGTTTCAATCTTCCTGATTTGAAGCCGGTGAGTTTTTCGAGAAGCTGTTGATCATGTAATTGCCAGAGTTTTCATCTTTTAGTAAATGTCGTTGAAGTGTTCCGCCTAATAAATTGTGTTTCAGTGTACCCTTCTAGGCTCTGAGGAAGGCGATATTGCCGAAACGTCAGCTGCTGTTGTATTGTACTGTGTGTTTTTCAATGGAAGTAAATATATGCTGTTTAACAACCTCGCGATTGCTGAACGAGAAAACGACGCACTCATTTTCCTATGGCGAGGTTAATACAAAGTCGATCCTGGGAACTGACATGAGTCTCTGATCCATTATTCGTGTGATTGTGGCCAAGATTTGGTGGATAGGGATGTTTTCCCAGCTTCGATTGAATGTTCATTTTTCGGTTTTTTTTTTTTGAAGATTGGAACGTTAGCCTTATCCAATAAATCATATGTAGTCACATTATTAGAGAAATGGGAAAAGAAAGTTAGAAGTAGTATATGTGATCAATTTTTGAAGTTCTTTTCAGTTACATTATATTTCAATCACTAACTATTTTTGTGCTATCAATTTCTCGTCATTGGTGTGGTTTTGGTTTCAGAAACGTGTGTTTCCTTCTTTGAACATGGACGATTTCGATCTCGATTTGGTACACGCCATGCAATTCCTTGTTGATTTTGGGTTCTATAAATTTGGTTTCGAAGTTGGTCGTCTTTTTATTGTTGAACTTTTTTTCCTGTGAATAATATCAGAGAAATTTTGACCGTGTTGGTTTTAATATTGAGAAATCACCGGTGATCATTTCTCGTCAAGTTGATCGTGAGTGGCTCAAACGGGCGGCTGTAAATCTTCCATTTTCCCTTGTCACCTGAAAGTGTTCCCAGTGGGCTCTACTCGCTGTAGAAACTCGTTGATCACCATGCCTTTCTTCTAGGGTTTTCGTGAAGAACCCAGACCATCGAGTCGGTGGTCTTCCTGCAGTATGTTTGACATCCCAATTAATCCAATCACTAACGCCTCCTACACATCGATTGTCCTTCGTATGAAATGTTTCCAAGCGCATTATCTGATCAAGCATCTTTTTCAACGGTTTTAGAGCTATTGCTGAAATATGAACCACTCGATGTAATGACGTTTTAGTTATGTATGATTATGATGGCTATAAATGCATGGGTGCGCATGGATATGCTGGCTGCTGTGATGTGTATTTGGATAGGACTCTTTGCACTGAACAAAAGGTCAGACTCCGAACGATACAGGAATATACCATTACCATACTGTCGAATAATTTTCACTTACAGATCTGTTTCTCGCAAACTTTGGTATATTTTCGTGACGTATCTAGCTGTACTTTTTCCTCTACAGTATGTCATTTATGTTGGACTTCCCGAGGACAGTTGCCTGGGCTAGTTATTCATTCTTTTTTTTCACTGTATTTTTCTTTATTTATGACGATTTCAAGATTTTCTTTAGCTTATCCATGGGATCATGTATTTGGTGAACCAAGCAGTTCAACGAAGAATGTGAATTTCGATATATGGATTGGGCTGTCGAATTATTCTATCAGTTGGCCTGCAGAAAATCTCGTAGCTGACTTTTTCCTATTACTTTTAGCATCTTGTCAGGTACATTTTAAGGGTATTAATTATATATTCCTTTTTACATCAGAGATGAAAAATAGGAAAGTAAGGTTTTTTCAAATATGATGTTTCTAAATAACACTTATCTTTTCGTAGTTGAGCGTATTCCGTTGTGAAGGGACGGAAAACGACAGTATCTTCGATAATGACGATTACGACCTTAAACCAAACAACCCTCGTTATGATTTTATGGATTCTCAGAGGTAACTGCGGATTTGTTTTTCATTTCTTTCTTATTCTTATGGTTATTTTCGTCTTATTATTTCTTGAGAACTAACTTTTTAGAAATTTTGTTGACTTCATAAAAATTGCCGTATTTCATTATGGCCATTGGGTAACCCTAATTATGGTGCTGATCGCAGGCATAGGAGGCACGTCTCTTTTTGCCCTGGGTGAGCTTCATTGATTTTATCTGGTATTTTAATGAAGCTGAGATATTTGCAAAACTCTGGACCGCAGGTGTCTATGGTGGGGAACGAACGCGCTATTGTCCTTTCCGGGGAGTAACGCGCTCACCACCACACCATGCGGTTACTTCGTTTCGCCTGTCTCTGAGCTAGTTCTATCGATCTTTTGCCGTCAGCAATCACCCAACAGCGGGATTGATCTGAGGAGCACAAATCGGCAATGAACCCAGTTAAGCTGAGGCTTTAGTTATAATCACAATTTTAACCATTTTTGTCTAGTGCCTACTCTTTTTGATGGCAGGGTATATTGCGAAATATAACTTTAATGAAGCTGAGATATTTGCAAAATCTATTTATTTGTATTTGTCTAATCTATATTTGCGTGCTCCCCAGATCAATCCCGCAGTTGGGTGATTGCTGACGGCAAAAGATCGATAGAACTAGCTGAGAGACAGGCTTAACGAAGGATCCGCATGGTGTGGTGGTGAGCGCGTTACTCCCCGGAAAGGACAATAGCGCGTTCGTTCCCAACCATAGACACCTGCGGTCCAGAGCTTTGCAAATAGCTCAGCTTCATTAAAGTTATATTTTGCAATATACCCTGCCATCAAAAAGAGTAGGCAGTAGACAAAAACGGTTAAAATTGTTATCTGGTATTTTCATTTTTCTCTTTTTTGCTAATCATTTTACAAATATTTTTTCGTTTGGAGAATTGTAGTCCACACGCAGTAAACAGTAATATTGTTAAAGTTTTAAGGTTTTCATTCCTTGTCTACGTTTTTCAATAGGTTTCCATTTCGATTGTTGTCCAGTATTCATCTGTTATCCATCTGGATATTACAGGATATATCATGATCACCTTCTGGATCTTATGGAAGGGCAATAACTTGTATGTGATGAACCCCTTGTCGAACAGTTTTAAGAGCACGTTAGCGAAATGGAAAACTTTGCTCTCTTACACTATATTCACAATGTTTTGTAAAGTGGCACTTCAGGTAAATTTCCGTTAATTTACACAGATTTGTAAGAAAGATCAGTCAGTTGTTTTTACCGATCATTTGTAATTTCAAGCTTGTTGGATGTGTTTTTGCGGAATGGTTCTTTGATGGGAACGGTGTAAACAAGTCAATGAGGTGTACTGTTCGACAATTGTTCAGGTAAAGAGAAGTCTAGAAAGACAAGGCATGTGAGAAAATGTCTCTTTGAAAGAAACCACTGAATATCACTTTATTCCTCTTATTTTTTAGTGTGGCCTGTGTAAATTCTGTAGTGCAAGCTCGAAAAGATGAAGGAGCAGGACCTCTCTTTCCTCATGGTGCGTTTAGATACCTTTGTCACTTGACATTTTTTTCTTTTTTTTCGGGTTATTTTCTGCATTTCTGCTAATGTTTAATTTTTTAGAAACGGATCTGGATCGAGTATGCTCAGTTGTCCCGCACGAGGCACAAATCGGTTTTGATGCAATAGCACTTGCATTCCTTGTTTTTCAAATTCGTATATTCCATACGTGGTTCTTCCAGCATTGTATGGTTGAGTATCGGTCCGAAATTATTCTCGCAAACAGGTGTGACCCGCGTTTTGAGCATTTTACTTGTTTTTTTTTCCGATGAGGAGCTAGTTTTTGTTGAGGATACTATAGTGTTGCAGGCTGGCTATGAGTCATGTGTGTTCCGATCGTTTGGTTCAATTAGTGTTTTTAGTTTGAGCTATCCTCTTGTTATTCTTTTTAGGAAATATGCAAAAATTGATGCATTTTGCTGTTAATCAGGTGACCAGTATGTCACTCCATTAATGGTGACAGTGAAATTTAACAATGCACTGTTTTGAAAAGTTGGAAAACCGGAGGTTTAATATTCTATTGAAGGTAGCCTTTAGTGATGACTTTAATGTACCGAATTTCATAAGTATGGCAACATTAGCCTGTGGTGCGAGCCTTGCAAATATTTCAGCATCATTGTAGATGTATTTCACATAATGTAATCCAGGATTGAAATAAAGGGTAAAGCTTTCGGCGTCACGGGATCAATTCCACGAGTGTGTCGCAGTGGCGCCTCCAACCACTGTGCCATACGCGCCCTGTCGGAATGAAATAATGGATAATAAATAAAAGGTTAAACATTATAACAACATATTGGACACCGGAATTATCACACAGTGATCAATGTTGGCTTTTCGATAGCTACCGATAGTTTATCACTTATCAAATCACTGTGGCTGTAGTTGAGTGAGATATTTTCACAAACTTTTAAAATGCAATTTGTTACAACCACAATGATGCTGACATATTTACAAAACTCCGGACCGCAAGTGTCTGCGATGGGGAGAACGAACGCTGTGTTACCCTTTCCGGAAGCTAACGCATTCGCCACCACACTATGCAGATCGTTCGCTTCGCTGGTTTCTCAGTTTGCTTTGTATCTACCAACACCGTCAACAAATCACCCGTCAAGGAGATTAATCTGAGGAGCGCATTATATGTGGAGATTGTATTGCTTATAATATGCTACCGTTAAAAATTGTAGACGCCAAATAAGAAATCAACATTGAAATTTGTTATATTTTTAAGGGTACATGCAATTTTCTGAAGTGCTTTTCTTGAAAACTCGGCAATGAAACTGAGGTTAAAAAAACAAAGAATTACAACAATAGCACTCCCGCTGGAAACACGAACAACATTTGGGAAGACCATCTTGCCGTGACTAACGAAATCCTGGTCATTGAAATGTTTTTGTTTACGATATATGAATCTTAACGAGAAAGGGAGAGATTACACGAATCAAGAATAAGAGAACATGTATTTTGTGGGCAAAGATCTGTAGATCCTTATTGTTTTTTTTTCTCTCCTTGAAATTAATAAAGTTAAAAGGACGGATAGCACAGTGGCAGTGATGTCCGTCATCACGAGCATGGCGCTAGTTTGATTCCGCTTCGGGTCAATTAAACCTCTCATCTCTCCCTGGTTCGGGAAATTTGTACCGGGCTGTCCGGGAAAAAATTGAATTCCAATTGGGAACGCTCTAGCCCGGCTATCTCAGGACTCTAGGATGAATTTCTCGACGAGTATTCTAAGACATTCAAGATGAAATGAAAATCCTCGAGCAGCATCTGAAGCCACACTCAAAAGTCGGAAGATCTTCGTGGGCGTTGTATTGAATGTGAGAAATGCTGGGATCGGCACAGTAGACCTGAGCGCCGGTCATGTAGACTGAAAAAAAGAAAAGTTTAAAATTCTGACCAGAAATGTGTCGGTTTGAAATCCAAAATGGCCACTATTTTTTCAACGGATGCGTTGTTCTCAAGGTTTTTCTAGCATCAGAAATATTTCACTTCCCGGCGAACTTTATTTTGAGGTTTTTTTTTTCAGAGGAGCAGTGCTGAAAAACCAACTGATCGAAAAGGAGATGAAAGAGCAGAATGAACAGCAAACGGCGAAATTTAATGAAATCCGCAAACGAACACAAATGATTCGTGAAAGGTATGAAGTTTCGTTGATCGTCGTTTTTCATTTATGGTTTTAAAGGCTGCCGAACCTGAACACCGTGTTATTTGCAGGTACAATAAGCAAATGGAAAAAGGTGTTAGGATCTTTGAGCCTCAAACTTATGCCCATGGTTAGTTATATTTTTCTAAATCAAGTCTAAAATTTCCCTATTTCCTGTGCTTGACATTTTTGTTTTTTCCACGACCGACTTTCTCTTAACCTCGGCATTGATCAAGTAATTCTTTGCATTCTTGTTGAGCAAACGCGAGGTGTTATTATTATTCTTTATTCACAAATAAGCTGACGTTTCGGCGAACTTCGCCTTCTTCAGAGCCTGGAAAGGTCAAGTTGACAGCAATCTACTCGGTCAAACGCCTCCATAACCAAAAAAGAAAACGCTAAACCAAGATTTCAACCACGACGAACACAACGTTGCGCACCCACCGCTTTCTATGAGGCTTCCACTGAGTATGTCTAGTGGAGACCATAGAGGAAGGGTCATAGGCCAAGGTTATTTTGAGGGGAAGGGCACATTACGATTTCATGTGAATTCTGTACGGTTGGTCTCCACTAGATATACTCAGTGGAAGCCTCATAGAAAGCGGTGGGTGCGCAAAGTTGTGTTCATTGTGGTTGAAATCTTGGTTTAGCGTTTTCTGTTTTCGTGTTTGGTTATGGAGGCGTTTGACCGAGTAGATTGCTGTCAACTTGACCTTTCCAGGCTCTGAAGAAGGCGAAGTTCGCCGAAACGTCAGCTTATTTGTGAATAAAGAATAATAATAACACCTCGCGTTTGCTCAACAAGAATACAAAGAATTTTTGTTTTTGTTTTCATTTTTGCTGTGACGAGGTTAATTTTTACTTCTCCGCTAGACGTAGGTATACGGTAGTGTTTGCAGTTTCTTTCCTAATGGAGCTGAGTAAATAAAATTCTCTGTTACTGTTACTGGATAATGTAAAAATGAACCTATGATTATTCTTAGTGGCATTCACCTTGTCAGTGATTTTAAGAGACTTGAGCTGAGAGATTTACCTACCCTTGTAGCCCAATTGAGCAACACAGCTACATTTTCGAGAACGCGTTGTTGCTTGTAGTAATGTTATTTGTGGCGTGCTAATAAGGCTGTCTTATATGATAGTGGCTTGTCATTCAATGCTACCCATTTGCGCAGTTTCGTTTCACTACAAATACTATGGGTAAATATCTTAAAACGTCCTGTGTCTTCTACCTACTGACCTTAAGCTTCTGTAAGTTTTTTTTCCTTTCATAAAACGGAAAAATTGTCCCCAAGTGTGATGTGGTTGTCCGGCTTGATGTCATGTCTCTTTAGCTTCTTATGTCACTTCTTTTATTGGGATAAGTGCTGAAAAACATGAAAAAAAAACTCTATATTGTTGGGCATTGATGTTAAGTAACGATGTGAGCTGAGTAGTAGACTTTGGTGGTGGTTGTCTGTTGTCGTTAAATTGGCACAAAAATTATTGTGTCAGCAGTTAACAGTGATAGCGACAACATCGACGATGAAGGTCATTTCCTCTACTTCGACATGCCATCGCAAGGCGACATTGCCAGCACAGAGATCGACTTGCGGCCGGGTTCGATGTCCTGCGTTTAGAGCTTTTTGTTTTATATCTGACCTCTTAGTCACAGTCATACTTTGATCCGTGAACGATGACAGTGTATCTGCAAAATGACTTTCCATCGTAAATAAAAGTACTTTTTCTATAGGTTATGTCATGCACGTCGAAGTATGTCTGTGTTACTAAATAACACTTTAAAAGTGCAGCACGTTTTGTACATAATTTTAACACATCCGCGGCGAAGCAAAATTTTTGGTAGCTTCCGGATAAGGCGATTTCCGCACCGAATTTTAGTCGACTTGTTTTTTCGTAGTTGACGGTATGCATTGAACTAAATACTTAGCTATCATCAAAGCACTGCTCTACACAGCAGGCATTAAGTACACTTCCAATTGGCATTTATTTTGTATATTACCTTATCTGTATAGTGGGCAAAGAATATTTATTGCATCCTATTGATCTCAGCAGTTTGTGTTAAGCAGCTATTTAACAGCAGTTTTGAAATTTTAGTATATTAGTGCAGAAATCAGTACTACTCGCGGAACTTATGGAGAAGACAAGGTTTCTTAAAAGCTACTTCTTCTTTCCCAAGACCGTCTTTCTGTTAACCTCGGCATTGATTGATAATTCGATGTTTTATTTCAATAAGCAGACACGAGGTTGTTATTATAGAATTTATTGGAATACAATAGATGACGTTTCGGCGGTTTCGTCTTCTTCAGAGCCTGGAAAGGACAAATTCAGATGCGATCTACTCAGCCAAACACTTTCATAACCTTAGATAAAACAAATAAATCTGTATTCACATAAGAAACAGCTTCATTTACACACCTACCGTTTATTTCTTGTAAGTATCTAAGTTAGTTTGTGGATAGCAGCCGCACAGAGTACTACATGGGCGATGACTGTCTAGCTAACTTAGATACAAGAAATAAACGGCTCTGAAGAAGGCAAAACCGCCGAAACGTCAGCTATTGTATCCTAATAAATCCTATAGTAACAACCTCGTGTCTGCTTACTGAAGAAAAACATCGAATTCTTCTTTTGTAAATTATAAGTCTTACTTAGTAGAAAATATCCTTCTTTGCTTTCTTGTGGAATGCTTAGTTCAATATACATGTAGTTGGGAAGCACAGAAGAATAAATGTACTATAAAAAATTAGCTGCGGAAAAAACAATCAGAAAGAAAATGCATCGACATAACTACGTATAGCCCACCACGCTTGCCTTGTGTTCCTTTCTCGTGTGAATTGAAAACAATGCATATCGTCGCGAATGTGTTAAAGCTTTTTTCCGGTGAAAGCGATAGTTGCTTGAAGCTAGCTGAAGCTAACATTACTGCTTTCCATTTTGTTATATTTTACTACTATTTTTCGAACTTTACTAGATATGTGAACAGGAAAATAAGCTTATACACCATCAACTTGAAGTGTTTAGAGTGTACTATTGTATAAATGCAACACTGTTACATATTTAGTAGCCGTTCCGGAGCCGTCATGCTTCATTGGAAGGGTTGACTTCCGCTGTCGATATATGTAACCAAAAGGGTTACCTTACTGTGTTTAGAATACCAGAGTTGCCATTCCGATATGCCATAATCACCGTAGTTATTTTGTTCATAACAAGTTCATAGGGTCCACGCCATGACCGTTTCAATATTTATAATTCGTGACCGGAGTGGTGCCTGTGGGGCTGTGGTCGGAGGCGCCTGCAACTCACATGTGGAATCGACCCCCGCACCAATGGCCCACCATGCCTTCCATCCCTCCTGGGTCCTCAAATTGGTACCAGACTCGTCTAGCATTGGCTCGATACATCGGTAGGACACTACGAGTCATTGTAATGAGCAAATATCAGTCAGCTCCAACGATATTTAATGGAGTCAAATGCAGGTGCATTCCTCAGAGATTGGTCAACGCCGAGAGATTTATCATTTCGTTAAAATTCCGGACCTACATTTTTCATAAATGACATGGTACCTGTGACGTAGTTTGTCTTCGAGCATATCGCCGTTGATGCAGAAATTACAGTAAGCATCATTTATCAACAACGTGTAGTTTACACCTAGATACTTTGATGATCCGATCTGGTAAGGTGTGTGAGTAGTGGCCCAAATTTGGTTTCACTGAAATTTTTGTGGTCGCATATTTCTTTTCGCCTACCTGAAATAGACACCTCACGTTGTTTCCCAGGTCGTCAAAACAGGTAGTCTTCACTACCCTTTGGTGTCGTAGATCTACCGCTGTGAGCCTAGTTTTCCTCCAAGACGGCGGCAATCATTGTTGTAAGTTTACTGCTAATACGCTTTCTAGGTGGATGTTTTGAATTCTTTGACATCAGCGGAAAATCCTGCCAAATAATTAACCGCTTACCTGTAAGTCATAAATGACATGGTACCTGTGACGTAGTTTGTCTTCGAGCATATCGCCGTTGATGCAGAAATTACAGTAAGCATCATTTATCAACAACGTGTAGTTTACACCTAGATACTTTGATGATCCGATCTGGTAAGGTGTGTGAGTAGTGGCCCAAATTTGGTTTCACTGAAATTTTTGTGGTCGCATATTTCTTTTCGCCTACCTGAAATAGACACCTCACGTTGTTTCCCAGGTCGTCAAAACAGGTAGTCTTCACTACCCTTTGGTGTCGTAGATCTACCGCTGTGAGCCTAGTTTTCCTCCAAGACGGCGGCAATCATTGTTGTAAGTTTACTGCTAATACGCTTTCTAGGTGGATGTTTTGAATTCTTTGGCATCAGCGGAAAATTCCTGCCAAATAATTAACCGCTTACCTGTAACCATTTCATCATCCAAAGCATAACCTCCTAAATGACGTAAATCACTGAGGGCGACTTGTAATTTATATGCATGCATAAGGGGTCTATCCGTGAAACATTGAAACATAAACCGTTTGGCGTCGATCATTCTATGTACCATCCATCCATTCGACTACGTAGCATCGTACAAATGGATAAGTGCTTATTCGACCTAAGCAGTGATTTGCGAAGGTCTCCCGATGTGCCCAACTAGTATTGTTGTCCTATCATACAAGTCTATGAAGAGTTTGCTGACCTCGGAGGACTGAAAGGTTTGGTTGGCCCGAGATGCGGGATTGAGCCATTGGCTCTAGGTGCATTGCAGGATATCTCTAATCACTAGGGTGGACGAACGCAGATGTATAACCACATACCTGTAAAATTGCTTTCCTGATGCGAATTCATCTATCGTATTATAAAGCGGTCTGAGTGGTGACCTGATACGTAATAAGCTGGAAAGACAGCAATAGGGTTTGAAATTCCGTAGATGTAAGGAACTGCGAGTGTTTTAAAGAGAACCAAAAAGTGAAGCGCATTATGCGAATATCATAGGCAAGCCAGAAATTACTAAAGACAGAGCAGTTACTGAGAGCGAAATAGAAGAAGTTTGTTGACTCGTCTTGTTTCTGGTTTATGCTAAATGCTGATTTCTTGTCGAGATAGCGTAAAGAGAAACATTCTCTGTTCTTTATATCTAGGAGGATGCTAGTTGGGTGGGTTTTAGCCAAACAGACGCAATCACATACTCTAGTGTTTTACTTTGACTTTACAACATAGGTGTACGCATAACAGACTGCCTGTATATGCTAGACCCATGCTTGAACGGTAGCTTCTTTAACTAGGTTCTAGTCTTCGTTCTTCTCTTTATGCATTGCATAATAGTGAAAGGGCCATATGATTATGAAATAGTGTAGGGACTAACGGCTGCCATTGGTTGATCGATCTTTATGGTGGTTGCAGCGGTTTTCAAATGACGTAGAGTGGTTAGTTTGCAGTTTAATTTGAGTGATGGATGAAAGTAAAGTCACAATGAGTCGCAACCAGCCGAATGGACCATACGATTCGGTCAGTAAATGTTTCACCTTTGCTGTGGTAGAGGAGAAATGCCTCTTTTTCGTTTTCAAATAGTTACAATTCATCATATCATTTATATTAACAAGTTAAAAAGTGCGACTGCCTCCAAAAATTTGTAAAAAAAGTGTTTACACCAAAAAATATGTATATGAATATAAATTCAACTTGTTATTTACTGTTTATTCTGTTTATCGGCATGGTATATTGCGAAATACAACTTCAGTAGTGCTGAGGTATCTACAAAACTCGGGACAGTCGAGAGAGGTCAGTAAATGTTTCGTTTTCAAATAGTTACAATTCATCATATCATTTATATTAACAAGTTAAAAAGTGCGACTGCCTCCAAAAATTTGTAAAAAAAAGTGTTTAAACCAAAAAATATGTATATGAATATAAATTCAACTTATTATTTACTGTTTATTCTGTTTATTGGCATGGTATGTTGCGAAATACAACTTCAGTAGTGCTGAGGTATCTACAAAACTCGGGACAGTCGAGAGAGGTGAAAGGAAGGATCCGCAGCATGGTGTGGTGGTGAACGCGTTAGCCCCCGGAGAGGGCAATATTGCGTTCGTTCACCACTGCAGACACCTGCGGTCCGGAGTTTTGCTTACTTATCTTGCTGCCGTTGAAGTTATATGGATATATTTTTGCAAAGGAAGTATATAATTTAAAAAATGAGTAAAATCTTCATGTAGAGTGTCAATGATCCCATCATTTGCGTCTGAGTGAATCTTCTAACTTGAAACTGAATTACGCTTTGCTTTTTTTTTTGCTATATGAATGCAGCTTGTTAACTTTCTTTCTTTATGTTTTTCCTGGCATATCTTACGCAGCACCTTTAGTTCAGTGCAAATATTTCGTTTCTTCTGTGATTGGTTGATAAGTCCTTATTTTGCAGCAAAACGTGCCGGGGACTATTACATGTTCGACTATGATCCTAACACCGATGAGTTGGTTAAACCTGTTGAGAGCTTTGTGCCTGAAGTAACACCAGGTGCTACGCGATTCGAGAAACTGGATCCAGGACAGGTGTGTTTTACCACTGTTTTTTTACTACGTGACATTTCCCAACATTTTGTCCTTTGTATGGTCCGTCCATCGTTTATCATTATACTTTGCGTTCTTGAAAGATTCCTGTTATCTTGGATTGTTTAGCAATAGTGAGAAACCTTTGTTTCCTAGATGATCTCATGATCACTCATTTCACCCATAGTCTGCGTACCTCCCATATTCTCCGCCTATGATGTAGGCGCTTAGGGCGCTGAAAGCTCTACTTAGAATAGTTCCTAGAATAAAAAAAGAAAGAAGAGGTCCTGAAAGCGTATTCGAAAGTGACTTTAGTGCAAAACAGAAATGGCACCTTCAACTGCACGGTTTAAGTCCTTTATTCAGAGTTTTTGGTAACACCTTATGATTAGGAATCGTTGCGTGTTTCCCTGTATAACTGTTAGAAAATTTCCACTTTTTATGTTTTTTTTTTATTGCAAACGTTGTGTGATACCAAATATAAGGAAGATTTCAGTTGGTGTATGCAGCAACTGGCCACGATCTAAATTTGGCGAGAACACTTGAACAAGTTAAAGAGGCCGAAAAACTCAAGGAGAATGAGGAGAGAATGATTCAAGCGATGAAAGATGACGACGACGAGGACGAGGTCTGTCATAAAATGTCGTGCATTCGTTCAATCCCGTCAATCGTTATTTTTTAAAAATATCCATAATTGATGTCGCTGTTTGGAATTATCCTGTTGTTTTTTATCCTTCGGTTCGAGTTAAAAAGAAAGGGATATTTATACTGCTGTATTTGCCGTTCTTTTTTTTTCGTGATTGGAGGCACCACTGCAACACACACGTGGAATCGATCCCAGGCCCACGGACCACCAGGCCTTCCATCACTTCGGGGTCGGCAAATTAGTACCAGACTTGTCTGGGAGGATACCGGCAGTGGCTCGACGCATTTCTAGGCCACGGCGAGATATTGTGAAGGCCAGATATGCATTCAATCACCTCCGACAATACTTAATGAGGTCGAGTACATGGCGCATCCCTCAGGGATTGATCAACGCCGAGAGCTTTTCCTTTTTTTATCCTTTATTTGCCGCTCTCTTTTATTTTCGTTATTCGTTGTAATTTTTTAGCTAAATACAGCAGTCCAACTCACTGATGCTGAGGAACGAGATTCATTGGGTGAGTGACTATCGCAGCTTGATAATCGTGTCGTGTTGAACTTCGTAGATATTATCTTCAAGAATCTCTTTATGATTAATTGCATTTTTAGAATCGAAATTAACCACATGTTTACAATTTCTGTTAAAAGTGGCAATTAACGCTATGGACATGGTAAGCGCGTGGCTTAACCGACTTTCAAGAGAACATCGATATGTGGCCTATGTTCTTAGCAAGGAAAAAGTGAAACTAAAAGAAGGACACAGTGATGTATGTGACGGAGGATTTTACACGTTTTGATCTTAACTGACAAAATGTAATCGTTTCGTCTCAGGAGCTCTCAAATACCTCTCAACGGCTTACTGACTTACGGCAGAGGATGAATATCTCGGGACTGTTGTTGGTGCAAAGCGAAGGCGACATTCAGAAGTACGTTCTAATTAAAAAACGTCGAAGTACAGATGCAGTGCTAAATCGTTTCAAAAACAAATGTTTGATTACGTCGTTCATCTAGGGCATTGTTGCATTACAGATTTGTCAAGTATAAGGTAGATTTACTTAATTTTTTAAAATATGAGATGACATTTTTTAGAAAATGTGTTTTATATGTTTAACATTAGGGAGATAAGGGTCAAAGTAAAGTGCTTAACTGGTTGCTCCTTACTAAATCTGTTTTTAGGATGGAATCTGCTGCGTTAAACGACTGGCAACAACGGTCTGTTTTGGCCAGATTCATGAATGCTTTAGGTAGTTGTATCGCAGCAAACACGGATCTTATCTGTTATTTTCTTGCCGTGATGGCTCATGCGAGTGGAGCTGGTTAGTCGGTACTCTTAACTGAATAGTAGAGCTTTCATTGATCGGGTAACAGAATGGTTCATAACTCGTCATTTCTCTATAAAATCTCCCAAGTATGCCTTTTTTTGAAGACATGACATGGAAAATTGAAAATGGACTATACTATACTGGTTAGTCGGTACTCTTAACTGAATAGTAGAGCTTTCATTGATCGGGTAACAGAATGGTTCATAACTCGTCATTTCTCTATAAAATCTCCCAAGTATGCCTTTTTTGAAGACATGACATGGAAAATTGAAAATGGACTATACTATGCTAATTACTATAGAAAGGTGAAAGTCTTTGACGAATTTTTATATTATTGGAATAGGTTTGTCATAAGCTAACAGTTTTTGTACTGACAACTCTATTTTTTACTTTATAATAAAGTTGGTGTTCTACATCTGTGATTTCCCTGGGTACACTATCATAATTAATGGTTCTTAGGTGTCATTACCCTCCCGTTGCCATTGATGGTATTCTTTTGGGGAACATTATCGAATCCTCGTCCAAGCAAGTTCTTCTGGGTTTCGATGATAGCTTACACTGAGTTCGTGGTAGGTATTTCTCACGTTCATTTTTCTGTCCTTGATGTGACCAAATAATTGTGATGTAACTAGATTTTTTCCTTCGGCTGTGGTTACCGTAACTTTAAACTGGATGTGCTTTTAGATTGTTACGAAATTCGTGTGTCAGTTCACAATCTTCGATTTCAATAGTATTTCAACACAGTCGAAACAGGTGGCCAATCCGTTGACGCCAGAAAAGGTTCAATTTCTCGATTTTCGCTTTCGACCTTTCAAGCTTTTTTTTCTTACAATGAGTTAACCTTCCTTGCTATTTAAATTTTCTATTTATATGGATTCAGTGGATAATAAGACGAAATTTACTATTAAGGTGCTTGGAGTTCAACGGCAATCAAATTTTGCTGCATTCGACGTTCCTTTATTGTTTGCTCTTTTCTTTCATAGATATATGCTAAGAAAACTTGGGCTTTGGAAGGTAAAGGTTTTATTGATGTCTTCTTAGAATCTTTCTGGTATCCTCAGTAATTAAGTAAACGTCTTATATTATAGTGATAACTGTTGTTTAGGACGCCAACCTAACCGTGACTTTCCAGAACTTGCAACAACCAAATGAGGATGGGCAGGAGGTTTGTCTGAAAGTTTGGTCATTGAAATTTATTTTTTGAAAGTATGATTCGCTTAATTTTTTTTTTCATATTCATCTGCGTTAGGTGTAGTCTATCGCAAAATCTTTGGTGAAAACAATATTCAGTGATTTGTGACAACGGGAATATCGAAATGACTTCTCTGTAATGGAAGTCGTGTTCCAGAACACAGGTACAGCGCAAGAAGCACCAACACAACAGTCGGAGATAAGTAGCTCAACAAACGCAAAACCATCAGTTGTGGTGCAGAAGCCAGATTCGGCAGTACTCGTAGACGGTAGGCCCTCTGGTGAGAACTGTTTCCTTATTTTATTGGTTTTTGAGTGTTTTTCATTCCAAGTCATTGTAGAGACGTTTTTTCTTCAGATGAAAAGCGTGCCGAAGCGGGCAGTGATGCAGAACAACAATCTCCTAAGTTGGCTCCACGTGCTGCAGCTACAGTAGCTGATCCTGAAGTAGGCAGAAACCCTGTCGCTCGTTTCATAATGCAGCTTTTTAAACCAAAATTCCGCTACATACGGTAAGGCAGAAGTTCTTGGAACTTTGCCGTTTGTGTATTGAGTTCAATTCCAGTGATCTCTATCCGATCATGTTTGGATTAGATGTGGTGGCATTTATCATCATTGCTTTTGGATATTCCGCTTTCGGTGAAGGTGGGTCGGGCAATGTCATCGGTGACATACAAGTAAGTTTGTTCTCCGTCATTTCCGTTAAGGTTGTACCTGAATTTCTCGCTGGTTGTACCGTGACTTCTTACAAATGTTTATTATCACATTCGTAATGTCCGAGTTTTAGCGGTTTTAGGAAGGAGGTTGCAGTTTAAAAAATTGTAGAAAGGGCTAATACGTGTGTCTGCATTTCTGTTAAGTCATAAAATTTTGAAGCACTTTTGGTTCTAAGTATTACCAACAGTTATCGAATCCCAGCAGCTTTGCGAATGTGTTAATAACTTGTCACTTGAATAATTAGATGGCCCGCTTTCACTGATTGTGCAGGCCCCAGCACAATCTCTATTTTTCGGAGTTTTGCCGGTTTAGTCATTGTGGTTTCCTGCAGTCTCGGAATCAGTCTGGCCAAAGTCGGCCCCAGGTCGTGACCACCACAAGCAATCGTCGCCCTTGTGGATCAGAGGAAGTTTTGCCACCGTGGAACTATGTTGATGCTAGGATCCTCATATTGATTTGCTCCTAATTGGGTTTCCTGATGGAAACACCGGACGCATTCTGTTTGGGAGACCCTGCTGAGGCTACGTATTTCCCGCTGTGAATCGCAGCCCGACACTCAGAACACCTCCCAGCCACGATGAGGCGGTAAACCGTTTAGTGGTAATAACTTGGTAAAATGTAATTGTGAATTTGGCTAAGTATAGGGATAGTTGCTATTTTTGAAACATATTTTTCAAAACAAAACATTAATTTATTCCATATCACAATGCTTACAGTCTAGTCGAATTCCACTCACATTTGTCGTGATGTTGGTAGTAATGACGCTAATGATTGTCATTGATCGCGGACTCTACCTACGCAAGTGGGTATATGGAAAACTCGCCTACCAGCTTGTAATAATTATTTTCTTACATATCTGGATCTTCTTCATCTTGCCGCATCTAACGCGAAGGTACGTTTTAGTTTAATGAAAGAATCTTTTCACTAAATTCAGTTCAGTGCATTCGAGATTCTAGAGCTGCTGCGGAGAATACGGTAGCTAAAGCATTGTATGTGATAAAGTGCCTGTACCTGTTGGTGTCAGCATGGCAAATTCGGAATGGCTACCCACAGTTGTGTATCGGTAATCTGCTAACGCATGCATATGGTCTAGCGAACATGATTTTCTTCAAAGTGTAGGTGTTTCACACATCGTTTATTTCGCCTTGTTTTCTCAGTTATATGATAAATTCTATGTGAACTGTTGTTTAGATTCATGTTGGTTCCGTTCTTATTCGAGCTTCGAACTGCAATCGATTGGACGTGGACCGACACTTCGATGCCACTCTTCGATTTCTTCAACATGGAAAATTTCTATGCTGTAATTTATAACCTTAAATGTGCACGAACCTTTGAGCAAGTATGTTACAGTTATTTATTGTTTCGTATAAAACGTCAACACTTCGTTTCAGAGTTATCCTGCACCTCGTGGGTTACCCAAAGGAGTCATCGTTAAATACCTTATGGGGCTGCCAATGATTTTATTAATCGTTTTTCTTGTTTGGTCTCCGTTGTTGGCGTTTTCACTGATGAATAGAATAGGTAGGTGGCTTTTATCTTTTAGTGTACCAGGCTTCAATATCTAACTAATTGAGCACCTTTGCAGGTGATATTTCTATACCGAACCATGTTCGGCTTACGATGTCACTTGAAGGTTATCCTGTCAGTTCCTTGCTTTTCATTATTTGTTTTGCTAGTTAATTATATTCTTCATGGTTAGGCGCTTTACCAAATCGAAGCACAAGGATCTGAACTACGTTCGATGAAACCGGAAGAGTTGAAATATATCACGGATACTATGAGTCGACGGTAAGAGCAATAACAAAGTTCTTAGTTGTAGTTCTGGTGTTGATTGGGTGCCAAAAATTGATTTGTTTGAAACTTATAGGGTGGCAAATTATTGCCATAAATAGTTTCTAAAATCAGAGTCTCCTTAAATTACATTGATATATTGTTGTGATGGGGCGCGCGTAGTGCATTGTTCAGAGATGACATGTAATACGCATGGGATTGATTTCCGTGCCCACGGACCACCAAACCGTCCATCACTCAGAGGTCGGCAAATTGGTACCAGACTTGTCTGGGAGGATACTGGCAGTGGCTCGACACATCGCTAGTCCACTGCGAGTTATTATGAAGACCAGATATACATTCAGTCACCTTTAGCGATGCTTAATGAAGTCGAATGCGTAGCACATCCCTCAGGGATTGATCAACGCCGAGAGCTTTAGCCTTTATTTATCCTTTAATGATATTACGAGAGATTGTTCTGGAATGTCACCTTTCACAGATTATCTCAGGTATTTCCCATCAACAAATGGTACTGATTCGATGAAACGTTCACGGGATAGTGTTTCATTCTTGAAGGAATACACTACAAGCGATATATTGGTGATTTCATTACATACTTATCTTTTTTCTGGACACGCATTATTTTCATGCATTCTCCATACCGTATAGGTTTTTGGATAAGTTGTTTTAGATTTTATGTTTTATAGGTGGTCAACTTCCGTCCGGAGTCATCAATGCCTTGGGAAATATCTGAGGAATCTTTAAGTGCTTTGATGCAAGTTTTTCGGATTTATTGATTTTCTCTTATATTTACTGTTTGAACATATTGTCCTGTTTGGTTAAGTATACATTCACCTCTGAATCGGTTCAAGACAAATGCTATTGACTTCTTGAATTTGATTTCTATTCTAGTTTTACTAGAGTGAATCACACCAAACTTTACGCAAGCCTATAGCATGCCATTAGAATTGTTCGGAGTTCCACCGTATTGCAGTACTGGTTTGTCAGGTTCGTAAGCCTCCAAGTAGATGGACAGGCTGTTTTGTCATTGTGAACTGAGTTTCATAAGTGATCAGTGTACCTTATTTCATTGTTAGATTAACAACAAGCTTCTACATATTTGTTCGGCTAATGTTTCGTCCTCGTTTCCACCACTGAGAAATGTTCAACTCCATGCGACTACGAAGACGCCAAATCGGGAAGGTGAGACTGTGGACCATCGACAAGGATCAACGGCTCTGTGGAAGGCGAAGACGTGGAAATGTTGGCCCAATAAGTTAGCCGAATGTGGTAACAACCTTATGATAGCATATGAATGAAATAAGGTACGCTGTTCTAAGGTGACCACAATAGCATAAATTCTGAGCACTGCTGTTAGTGTCGCTTAGTGACGATCCAGTAGTTTATGCAGCTGTAATTTCTGTTTGAGTACTTTGACTAAGTGTTTTGTTTTACATCCTGTCATATCCATATCACTAGTGATATACACTATTTATCGGAGTTATCACTTCTTTCTTTCAAGGGCGCGTGTGGCGCAGTGGTTGGAGGCGCCACTGCGGTGCGCACGTGAAATGATCCCATGGCCCACCAAGCCTTCCATCACTACGGGGTCGGCAAATTGGTACCAGACTTGTCTGGGAGGATAGCAGCACTTGCTCAATACATCGGCCGACCAACGCGAGTCATTGTAAAAGGCCAGATATGCATTCAATAACCTCCAACGATGCTTAATGAAGTGGAATGCATGACGCATCCCTCAGGGATTGATCAACGCCGAGAGCTTTATCCTTTATCACTGCTTTCAGCGATCAACTCAAAGGTGACTCATTGATTCACTTCATTGTGGCGGTGGAATTCACACGACCTTATGACGAGAAGAAGAAACAGGCAGCGACGCACAGCACGCAGTGGACGCTGGCACTTGAGCCAAACACAACATTACGAAATCAGTGGATAAATATCCTACAGAATCCGGGAATTGGTGAAACGGTTAGTTTCGAATGTGCTTTACAGAAAATTTCATTCAAACATGTTTTTTTCTGGCTAATAGAGGTTTAGATTTCGTTGCCGGAAGCGTTTCCAAGCTACATGCTTGTGCCTAACGAAGGAGCTGTCAATCTTCCAACGCCCATTGTGGCAACGATAGTGTACAATCAAGACAACTATCAGCGGCCCGACAATGCTTCTTACAAGGATTGGTTCGACACGTTGCGGTTATCGTTAGTGAACTCGTCAGTTGGGGTGAGGTTGTAGTGTTTGCTTCGCTTTTGGCCGTTTCGTACTTGCCATTACTCTCACTGTTGTTGATAATTACTCTCATTTTTTTCATTTTTTAAAAATCTTTGACATTGCTGTTGCAGTTTGTTATCTCACTTGTGATAGATTGACAGATTATTATTATTGCTATTATTATTATTATTATTACATTGTGGCGCGGATAGCACAGTGGTAATTACTCTCATTTTTTTCATTTTTTAAAAATCTTTGACATTGCTCTTGCAGTTTGTTATTTTCACTTGTGATAGATTGACAGATTATTATTATTATTATTATTACATTGTGGCGCGGATAGCACAGTGGTATTGATGTCCGTCATAACGAGCATGGTGCTAATTCGATTCCGCTCCAGGCCAACCAAACCTCTCATCCCTCGGGGGTCGGGAAATTGCTACCGATTTGTTCGGCAAAAGATCACTTTTTGCAATTCAATTAGGAACGCTCCAGCCTACCATGTCAGGGCTCCAGGCAGAATTGTTCGACTAGCATCCTACAACATACGAAATGAAATTGAAATTCTTAAGCAGCAAATGAAGCCACGCGTGAAACGTTGGAAGACCTTCGTGGACAATGGGTTCGGAAAAACGAATCGAATGTGAGAAGTGCTGAGATTCGCACAGTAGACGTGAAGACGGATCAAATAAAATAAGCAAAATAAAAAGTTATCATTATTATTGCTGTTATTATTACTATTATTATTACTACTGTTATTATCATTGTTACCATTAATATTAATACTAGCATTATTATCATTATTATTATTATTACTATTTACTTACGTGCATATTTGGACGGTCCGTCTTCACGTGTTATGCGGACCCTAACACATTTGCCATTCGTTTCTTTTACTCGCAGTCGTCGTGCATGGTAGTGGTCTCATTCCAGCATGGTGACCCATGCGAGTCTCATACCGAGATCAGTAAAGTAACTGCAGCTGCATGTCGAGCTGATTAACTTTGGTTACGACCACGTCCGCCCAAAGTATAGGTGTTCATCTTAGGGGATGTCTCTATCCTCGTGGAGTGCACTTTACGGTTCTCTTCGCTGTTATCTGTTCTTCTAATTATATGGCCAACCCAACCATGTTTCACTATCGATGAGTAATGTCGTGTGGCATTTTTCTAGTGCTCTGTAAAAGGAACAGAACCATTTCAAAAAATAACAAAGAACAATAAGAAACTAAGATCCATCTAGACTGAATATCTCAAGTTTTGCGAAAAATTATTCTCTTTTGTCTTCTGTCTAGTTTTATCATCGTGTTCTTCATGTTCATTGATAGCTTGAAGTACACTTACGCATGGTCTGTGCAATTAGAGAACCTCCAGGTTTGATCTGACTGGTTTTCCAGCGCGGGTTTTTCGTGTACTGGGTCTTGCCATTTATGCATATTGCTCTTCGTTGAACCCATTTGACGTCGTTAGCGAAGCGAAAATTTGATGGGAATTTTCCATCAATATGTATGTCTTTCTCATCCTAATCAAGTGATTTCACTGTCTACTGCAGTACGACACTAAACGGCCTTTTCGATGTCACCTTGTCGAGACCCTTTTCTTTTGGATGTGGTGAGCTGTCGCTGGAAAAAGCTGCGTGTTTCTGCTGCAGTGCCGATAACAGTCAGCAAATGTTAGTATATAGGACGATTCCACTCGTTGATCGACGAGCGCTGATGAAATTGCATTCGCTTCGACACCGATAAACCTTGTTTTCATAGTCAACTAAAGTTAAAACTTGGGGAGGGCAGTATTGCCGGCAAACTTCTATTATTATTGTTATTACTATTATTATTATTAATTAATTAATTAATTAATTATTATTATTTATTGTTATTATTATTGTTTACTATTATTATTTATATATATAATTATATTAATATTAATATTTATTACTATAATTATTTATTATTAGTGTAGTTTATTATTGTTATTTACCATCTCATTTACCTTTATGGTTTTTTGCTATTATTTCTATCGTTGCTATTTACGGTACTCTTTATTTTTTGTTTGGACTCCAATCCTTTTGTTAACTTTTCGTTGCAATTATTATCGCTGTTTTTGTTACTGCCATCGTTGATCCTTCTGATGCCGATCAATTATATACCTTGTATATATTGTATGTATTTTATTACTACATTACATAGTATAATACATAATACGTGTCATCCTGCCAAGGGTTTACCGCTTCATCGTAGTGGGATGTGTTCCTGAAGTGTCGGACTGCGTTGTACAGTTGGTTTTTTGCTATTATTTCTATCGTTGCTATTTACGGTACTCTTTATTTTTTGTTTGGACTCCAATCCTTTTGTTAACTTTTCGTTGCAATTATTATCGCTGTTTTTGTTACTGCCATCGTTGATCCTTCTGATGCCGATCAATTATATACCTTGTATATATTGTATGTATTTTATTACTACATTACATAGTATAATACATAATACGTGTCATCCTGCCAAGGGTTTACCGCCTCATCGTGGTGGGATGTGTTCCTGAAGTGTCGGACTGCGTTGTACAGCGGCGATTCATCTTCGCCACTAGGGTTACTCAGGCTTGGAAGTACTGCGTTTCCTATTAGGAAACCCAGCTAAGAGCAGATCATTGCCAGGATCCACCACCGTCCTGCTATGAAACTAGTCGCATGGCGGCAAATTTCTCTCTAATCCACAAGAGGGTGGCGACATCCTGCGGTGGTGACGACCTGGGGCAGACTTTGGTTAGGTTGACCTTGAGACTCTAGTGACCCACAATGGCTAAAACCGCAAATTTGCTGAGAATGGAAATTATGCGGAGGCCCACACAACCAGTGAAGACAAGCCATCCAAGTATCCATCGTACTGCTTTTATTATTAATATTTTTACTTGTCGTTGATATTCAACATTATTGTTTATCATCATTGCTGTTCTTTATAATTTGTCTTCACCAATTATTATTTCTTGTTAATTGTCATTTTTTATTATCATTTTCTATTGTTTGTTTCTTTTTACTATCTTCTATTGTTTCTTATTATTACAGTTATTGTTAATTGTTTACTGTTCAACTTCGTTACTATTGATTACTGACGGTAATAGTGTTTGTTATCCCTTTGAACATGCTAATAATACATTTTTTTATACTCTTGGAGGACAGAATGGGCGAGTTTGGCGCAGTGGTCGCAGGTACCCTACAACATACACGTGGAATCGCATCCCTCCGGGGTCAGAAAATTGGTAGCAGACTTGTTTGGGAGGATAGCAGCACTAGTTCGGTACATCAGTGGGCCACCGCGAGCTGTTCAACTTCGTTACTATTGATTACTGACGGTAATAGTGTTTGTTATCCCTTTGAACATGCTAATAATACATTTTTTTATACTCTTGGAGGACAGAATGGGCGAGTTTGGCGCAGTGGTCGCAGGTACCCTGCAACATACACGTGGAATCGCATCCCTCCGGGGTCAGAAAATTAGTAGCAGACTTGTCTGGGAGGATGGCAGCACTAGTTCTCACTCTTAATTACCCTGTACTATTTATGACATCGAAAACACAATATTCACAAAGCCTTTCAACTGTAACATATTCAACCGATTAAACATGACAAATCCATGTGGTATTTCTTTCTTTGTGATTTGGTATTAGACCTGTGTGGGAGGAACCCCCTCCTTTCCGCAAACACTAGTGTCTGGTTGTAGTTATCTTCTGGGAACACTGTAATAGAGCCATTCACTTAGATTGTAAGGAGAGTCATCTGGATCGGCATTCAGCGACATTCATGAAGAAACTAAAGGCCTCAGGTGGTAGCCGAGCTCACACATAGATCTGAAGACTTTCATGGATAATGGATGTGAGACAACGAAACGAAAGAAGGAAATGCTAGGATCTGCACAATGTGTGATGTGGAATAATGTGAAGAAAAATGAAATAAAAATTCAATATTGACGTTAATATCTGCGTCGTTTGGATGTTTTTGGTTTTGGAATGCACTGCTGCGTCTCCATTATTGATTAACGTGGTTCCTTCCAGAGTCCAATTTAAGTATATAAGGGGTTCATTATATTTAATAAATTTGGCAGCTGTGAACCACTTTTATGGAGATCACAAGACTCATTGTAAAGATAGGAGATACAAGATGAGTTCAGTCCATGCTTCAAAAAAAGTCTATGAGGCTGTTTTGATCTCACTCAGACCTCCGAATTCCCAAAATTCATGGTGAGGCGGCTGAATTTCATACAGGAAAACCACTTTTATGGAGATCACAAGACTCATTGTATTCATACATTTACGTCAGTTACTGTGGTCAAATAATACATGTCGTTGTCCTGCTCTGATACCTGTTGGCTTAACACGAGGAAGGTGGGAGTCGGTAGAGGTAGTGCCATATTACTGATATCCTTGTAAAAGTTAGGAGATACAAGATGAGTTCAGTCCATGCTTCAAAAAAAGTCTATGAGGCTGTTTTGATCTCACTCAGACCTCCGAATTCCCAAAATTCATGGTGAGGCGGCTGAATTTCATACAGGAACTCAAAGACAAACGTAGGATAAATAAAATAAATAAAGCTCTCGGCGTTGATCAATCCCTGAGGGATGGGCCATGCATTCGACTTCATTAAGTATCGTTGGAGGTGATTGACTGCATATGTGGCCTTTACAATGACTCGCGGTGGTCTGCCGATGTATCGAACCAGTGCTGCTATCCTCCCAGACAGTAAATCCTCCATTTTTCCCTGTGGCGCGCAAGAGTAGCCTAGTGGGTTCTGCTCGCTTTAGGCACTCGTCGAATATCATATCTTTCTTCCAAGCTCTTCTTGAAGAACTCTGACCATCGGGTCGGAGGAATCTAGTCACTAATAGTTCTTGTCTATTGTTTATCATTCATACGCATTACGTGTCCGGCCCACCTTATCTTCGACTGTTTGGCGTATAGAATATGGGTTGCAAAATTAGCACGAAAAATTGCAAGGTTTAACGATGCTATCAGCAGTCACTTGTCAACGGTAATGGCCTATGGAGCACCAGTTGGCATTAGACCTAGTTAAACTGAAACTCAGCTATCAAATTTCTCGGGAAAGAAGAAAGAACTGTGAATTGATGCATCAGTAGGCCTCTTCCCGTAATTTTATAGCACGAATACGTGTTGAACCACGTCTTCGTTGCTACCAATGGTGCCGAATGCATGGTACAGCGTTTAGGGATTGACCAACACCAGAACATCTTTAGCACTATAGTGACTTTAGCTATATATTTTTCATTAAATTTATCATTGACTTGAATGAATTTATCATATAAAAACGTTAGTCATAGCTGAATCCATGAGGTTTTTGCAGTGCATTCGGCTTCATTAAGCATCGTTAGTGCTGATTGAATACATATTTGAACGAGACTGTGACTCATGGTGGCCTATCGATGTATCACGTCAGTGCTGCTATCTTTCCAGACAGTCTAGCACTAATTTACCTACCCGAAGGGATAGAATGTCTATTGAGCGCGAGGAACGGGATCGAACCAACTTCTAGATACGTATTTCAGGGTACCTCTAACCGCTGCACTAGACGAGCCATAATTCGTCAAGTAGCAAACAACACAGTCAGTCAAAAACAAAAATGCTGTGAATTGAGTCAAGACAACGATTATGAGGCAATTTTGTGATTCTGTCAGCACTTCACTTCGCACGATAGCATAAAAAAGCATAAAGCTCTCGGCGTTGATCAATCCCCTGAGGGATGCGCCATGCATTGGACTTCATCAAGTATCGTTTGAGGTGATTAAATGCATATCTGGCTTCTACAATGACTCGCGGTTCCCTACCGATGTGTCGAGTCATTGCTGCTATCCTCCCATACAAGTCTGGTATCAATTTGCCGACTCCAGAGGGATGGAAGGCATGGTGGGTCATGGGCGCGGGATGGATTCCACGTGTGTGTCGCAACGGCACCTTTAACCACTACGCCACACGCGCCCTCGTAGGACACCATACAAGAAAAATTTGCCACTTGCAATCCCATTATAATCTGTAATTTATTGCATTTCTATATGTGAAAGTGCATTTGTCAGTCAAGTCAATCTCATATAGGTGAATTATTGCATAATTTATTATAACGATAAGCGAAAAAGTAATTGGCATTGAATCAGTAATTGGTTCGTTCATGACTGCTTTCGGTATGATGATAATCTGTATGACGTCAAATAGCTATTTCTACATATTTTTTATAGGAATTTTAAGTCAAAATTTGTGATCAAATTCAGTGCAGATGATGGTGATGAGTCCAATAGTGGAAGAAGAACCACCATCTTTTCAACTGGACTTGTCTTGACGGCTATTGAAGGATTCCGTTATCTACTGAGTATTTGAGAAGCGATAAATTGCTCCTTGATATCAAAAGCTTGCTGTACTTATAAGGAAAGAGAGAGCTTAGAATTCAAGAAAAACATTTTGGTGAGCTCTTTTCTTCGGTGTTCTTTAGTCTTTGGCCTCGATTTGTCTTATGATGTATGAATGATTAGTCATGAAAAAGCTATGTGGCTCTTATTATTACTGTATTGGAAATGTCCAGTATCGTCCGGATGTAGAAATCCGATGTATCATTATAAATCGAAAAGAAAAATCTTCATAAATATTCGTCTAAAAGCAAGACACGAAAATCTTATCAGTGGAATAAATGAAAACTCGAAAGGGCTTTTTCTCGTTGTTTTTGTCCCAGCACATTTACAAAAGGAAAAAAGATGAAGCTCTCGGGGTTGATCAATCCCTGAGGGATGCGCCATGCATTCGACTTCATTAAGCATCGTTGGAGATGATTGAATGCACATCTGGCCTTTACAATGACTCGCGGTGGCCTGCCGATGTATCGAGCCAGTGCTGCTATCCTCCTAGACAAGTCTGGTACCAATTTGCGGACCTCGGAGGGATGAAAGGCTCGGTGGGTCATGGGCGCGGGGATCAATTCCACGTGTGTGTCGCGGCGGAGTCGGTAAATCTAAAACCAAACACTCCACTAGGCGCGCATAGGATGCGGGAACACAACGGAGAAGATTTTGAAGTAGTTGTCAGCATCCTCACGCACGAATCGAAAACATCAGTGCATAAAACTCTTGAAGCGTTTCGGATCAATTCCAAAAATTCAAAAATGAACCGCAAGGAGGAGTGTCTTGTCATCACGCGTGGCATGGCGCCACACCTCAGGCTAATCCAATGACCTGACACAGGCACGGTCCTCGCCCATGTAGTCGCCCTCTGTGCGGCTGCTATCCACCAACAAACTTAGATACTTACAAGAAATAAACGATAGGTGTTTAAATGAAGCTGTTTCTTATGCGAATACAAATTCGTTTGTCAAGTTTTATCTGCTGGGGTTATGAAAGTGTTTGGCTGAGTAGATCGCATCTGAATTTGCCCCTTCCAGGCTCTGAAGAAGGCGAAACCGCTGAAACGTCAGCTATTGTATCCTAATGAATGCTATAAATAACAACCTCGTGTCTGCTTATTGAAGCAAAACATCGAATCATCAATCAGTGCTGAAGTTAACAGAAAGTCGGTCTTTGGAAATACTGCGTGTTGTGTCTTGTTAGTTTGTCCTCATTAAGAAAATTCACTGAGACGGAAACGTTCTTTCCCACTGTCTTGAATCCATTGCTTTTATTATAGTCGTTGTTTTTCTCAAGTAGTTTTTCTTTATGTACTTGTGCACTCATTAGGGGCGTGTGGCGCAGTGGTCGGTGGCGTCCTGCAACGCACAGGTGAAATCGATCCACGCGGCTGTGGCTCACCAAACCTTCTATCCCTCCGGGGTCGACAAATTGGTACGAGACTTGTCTTGGGGGAAAGCAGCAGTGGCTCAACACATCGCTAGGCCAGCGTGAGTCATTGTGAAGGCCAAATATGCATTCAGTTAGCTCTCTGAACGATGCTTAATGAAGTCGAATGCATGGTGCATCTCCCTAAGGGATTGATCAATGCCGAGAACTTCACCCTTTTATTTTACCTCTAGTCGCCATTTCGTTATTTCTCCTCGTGTTCTAGACGCTTCGTCTATTATCCAAATTGATTAGTTTCGGACGAGAATCCTAGTGATCTGTTAGAAAAAGCGATCGATATGTTTAATATTTAAATATTTGACTTGAGTTTATCTTAGTAAAAGCGAGAGAAGAATGCAGAACGATAGTTCGGTCATGACAATTATACGGGATCTTTTTTCGTACCAAAACAGGGAAACTTCAGGAATTGGGAAAAGTAGAATTTGTTGTTCAAATTAGTTGAAGAGATTAGGCTGAGGCTGTAGTTGAGAGAAACGAAGGACCCGCATGGTGTGGTAGTGAAAGCGTTAGTCCCCGGAAAGGGTAATAGCGCGTTCGTTCCCCACCGGAGATGTATGCGGTCCGGAGTCTTGCAAGTACCTCCGCGCCATTGCGGTTGTATTTCGCATAATACCCTGCCATGAAAATTAGTAGAAGGTTACAAATGAAAAGTTAGCATAATACTGTATTTTTTCACTTTATAAGGCACTCTGGTTGTTATTTGGTACGTAGATTTGAAGCATGAGATGTATTTGTTCTACAACGGTAAAGACCACAGTTTTTACTAACATTTATCCATTCTGGAGGAAAGAAGAAAGAAGTGAGTTAGCAAAGGGACATCACCACGTTGGTTTAATCTTAGTCCGTGTATTTCATTTTTTTGGATCAAACAACTCAGCTAGCGGGTTGATATAAGCGACTAAGATGTCCATCGGACAGTTCACATTATCTCAAATCCAATCGACGTTTCAGTGGAAGAGGCATCCACCAGAACATGATGGACATCAGTCGAAACCTGAAAAAACTACACATATGAAACAAATCAGAAGTGTTCTTTATTGCATGATTTCGTTGGCATCCAATGGCACAATATTTTTGGCACTTATTTTCACAACCTTACTTTCATCCTCTTTGCCAGATTTTAATTCCTCAACATTTATAAATAATAACATTTTTTGTATGTAAATCTCTCTAAAAGATCTCAACTGGACCACGTGTTTCAGGTTGGGCGAATTGGATCGGACGAAGTGTGAAAGCCGTACTCAGCAAAAGGCGGTCATCATGCTTCAAAACTGTCTCATTTTACTTTAAAACCTAAAAATGTCTTCAGAACCAATTGTTTTGTTGGTGGAAAGTTAGCCATAGTTGATATTAACAAGGTCCTTTGATTGGGAAAGTATGGCGATCATCTCCATACTAATATTCGTTGCCTTAGAGATTCCAGTCAGATAGTCTCTTAGATACCTAGTCCGTTAACAGACGACACGAGATAAACATTGGGTTAAACGCGGAGCACAAGCCACCTGTAAATTTGTCCCTAGGACTCATTTAGGTCCCAAGAGACGGTGTACCAGATTAATCTTCATTAAGTGGTAGTTATAGATGGTCGTAGTTTGCGACGAAAATATTTTCTTTCATGAGTGGTTAAAAAAATTATGCTTGTCTTATGCGGTCATAACATACAAACTATTTATCAACCTTGAACTTTTAGTTCGAACAAAAACCTTTAACTAGTGGAAAACTACACAACACACCTTCGAAGACTGCATGAACTTATGAGAATCAGATTTCCACAAATAATAGCATAAAGGGAAAACTACACAACACACCTTCGAAGACTGCATGAACTTATGAGAGTCAAATTTCCACAAATAATAGCATAAAGGATAGCGACGAAGACATCACATCGAGAAGACGAACAACTGCGGACACGCATCATCAGCTCTGAGGAAGACGAAGAGGTCGAAACGTTAGCCGAATAAATATTGGTAACAGCCTTGTGTAACAACCTAGGTCGCATGTGGCGCAGTGGTCGGAGAAGCCCTGTAAAATACGTGGGATGGATTTCGGCGTTCTATGGATTTCCCACTATGCCTGGATTCGCCTTCATTAAGTGTCGTTGGAGATGATTGAATGCATATGTAGCCTTTACAATGACTCGCGATGGCCTACCGATGTATCATGCCAGTGCTGCTATCCTCCCAGACAAATCTGGTTACAATTTGCAGACCCCAGAGGGATGGAAGGCTTGGTGGGCAATGGCACGAGATCGATTCCACGTGTGCGTTGCAGGGCGCCTCCGACAACTATGCCACAGGCGTCTTAAGGATGTAAGATATAACAATGAAAGGCGATAATGTGGAAAATCTAAAAAATTTTAAGCAGATAGAATGGCATATTTGTTTCTATAAAAAACTATATGCTTAAGAATTTCGAAGAAAGCTTGAAGAAATAAAAACTTCAGCGTTAAAAAAAACTTTATTCTGTTTAGTCCATACATTTTAGTGGTGTACATCTGGTTGTTCATCACCGTAGGAGGTAAATGAGATCTTACAGTAATCCTTCTTAATGATGATTCTGCTCACCTGTCCTTCACTCAGCGCGACCCTTTTCGAGTATTATTGACTTGTCTTGACATTGCTGAGCTGAGCCTGTTAATGTTGCCCTTTTGTTCTGTTCTGCTCCAACAGATACATTCAGCAGGGCTTAGACGAATATGCGAAATACAGCAAATATATGTAGTCCAAGTTATTGGAGTTGTTAAGTCGAGAACGATTATAGCAAGAACGTTTAAGGTCTAAATAGACAGGTTTTGTATTAAAAAAATAGATTCAACAAAGAAACCGATCGTAAGGGATTACGGTGGTATTCAGATTCAGAAAAAAGTGAAAGGAAAACACTTATGGCTCTTCACTCACAGCGTTTTGATAGATGGACGATTCACCAAGAAATGTGAATACTACGCTTGGTATGGCAAGAACTAATGGTAGCACACAGCAGATGAAGAACACTCGAACAATCGTCGGATCCCAGTAGTAGCGTGTGATACACTGAAACTCCAACTATATTATTTTTCTTTGTACCTTATTTATGCTCGGGACATTTATAACCGTGGTGCCCTTCCGACGAAAAACATCCGTTCTTCAGAAAATCGACAGCCGAAGAGCAAAAGATGAACTGCTAGTGATACAGGATAAAGCTCTTGGCGTTGATCAATCCCTGAGGGATGCGCCGTGCATTCGACTTCATTAAGTATCGTTGGAGGTGATTGAATGCATATCTGGCCTTTACTCGCGGTGGCCTACCGATGTATCGAGCCAGTGCTGCTGTCCTCCCAGACAAGTCTATTTTCAATTTGCCGACCCGGAGGGATGAAGAACTTGGTGGGCCATGGGCGCATTCCATGCGCGCGTCGCAGTGGCGGCTCCAACCATTGCTCCACGAGCGCACCTGCTAGTGAACAGAGTGATAACAGCCACTGGAGCTATTCCTGCGTTCGACCTTCTTCGTTGCAATTGTTTCCAGATAGCGATGTAAAGTAGAACAGCAATGGCGGCTGAACCCCTGAAATTGCTTTTACCTTTTGAAATGAGGAACATTCGTCCTTCGGAAGTGATTAGCTTTCGATGCTTACCACTGGATAATAACAAGGGTAATGTTTGTCCATTTAGTGCGTCGAACGATAGCACAGACATCGTCTGTCTGTAGAAGTGTGGTTGAGATGAATGTATTATAAATACCGATACCAATACAAATTAGTGGAAATAGAGTGTAAAGGACGAACACACTGAAAAACTTGGTTTGTAATAGACAAAAACGGTTTTTCCTACTGTTCTTACATTTTATTCCAACATAAAATAGGGAGTTTTGCAGACTTAGTGCCGGAAACCTTTCTGCGGTCTATTGCCTTAGCGTGGCTCGGAGGTGTTCCTGAATGTTAGGCTACAATGTACAGTGGGGGAATCTTCCCTCCGAGGGAATGATTACACAAGCTGAGAAGCAGTCTGGCGTCTCGATCAGGAAATTCAGCTAAGAGCAAACCAATACAGGGACCTGGTTCAAGTTAGTCGCGTGGTGGCAAAACACGTTCTGATACACAAGCGCAGCGACTGCCTCTGGTGGTGGCGAAGATAGACAGACTTTAACTAGGCTCTTTTCATGACTCCAGGAACCATAATGGCTGAACCAGTAACGTTCCGGAAAATCGAAATTGTGTTGGGGCCTGCACAACCAGTGAAGACGATCGATGCAAGTATACAAGTAGCCAAGTAAGTGCCAGAACTTCCACGATGAACACTATGCGTTGGATTTTCTTTGTCTTATATTCCGAATTCGCAACTACTGGTGGAGTGCAGGTGGCTAGGTTAAGGAATTTGTATCCTGTATGCCAATTCTGAGCCAAAAACATACCATGTTATCCAAAAGCGATGAGGAAAAAGTCATCGTAATATGAGAACCAACTGGGCAAATGTGACGTGTGAAAAGGATAGCGGAGGGCTCAGCAGATCATTATTACCAAAGATTAATTGGATTGCAGATGATACCACTAACAAGTAAACTTTATTCTTTTAGGATATGTTAATTGGTTTCATTCATGGGTATATTAAATGCTGGTAGACTTAACACATTGGACTTACGTAATCATTGACATCTCATGATTAAAGAATGCTATGCAGAAACGCTCCAATGCATCAACAAAGCCCTGTGTTGCGATAGGATTATAAACGAAGTTCCTAACGATGGAGCATGTTTGTACAGTAATCTGTAATGTGAAGAAAAACCCACTTCAAGACAAAATTTATATGAATATTTGTGTGTCACTGCTTGAAAATTTTGATACCGTAACAGATGTGAGCTCTTTGCGTAGAATCATCTTTAAGAAAAGCTCTAAATCATCGAACTAACACGGCGCGCTCCTGTAGTAACTCATTACTTTCGCACTTAGGATGAACTCTCCACCCAGGAATTTATGGTTCATTTGTGTTTTTTGCTTCGCGCTTGTTACGTAGCGAAAGCAGATAGTTGAAGATGGTTACAGTAATAGCACAAGCACAGATGTGAGCTCTTTGCGTAGAATCATCTTTAAGAAAAGCTCTAAATCATCGAACTAACACGGCGCGCTCCTGTAGTAACTCATTACTTTCGCACTTAGGATGAACTCTCCACCCAGGAATTTATGGTTCATTTGTGTTTTTGCTTCGCGCTTGTTACGTAGCGAAAGCAGATAGTTAAGGATGGTTATAGTAATAGCACAAGCGTTGTCGTTTTGTGGTGCTTCAAGTCGCTTTCTGTCGCTTCTCGTTATTGTGTGCCACCCTATAGCTATTTGGTGTATGATTTCAGAAACTTTTGTAAGAATATAGTGAATACTAGTCTACCTTCTTGTTGATAATCACCAGATAACCAATGTCAAAAGCAAGGTCGTAAAATGAGGCAATAAGAAAAAATCCGCAGTTGATAGCGAATAATCCTCGTGGGCGCATATGTAGACGTGTGGTGATTAGTATACTAATAAATACTATAGTAATGAATAGGAACGTGAAAATATGGATTGGTAAAGTTAAAATAACAGTCGAAAGATGATAGGTCTCAACGGTGTCGAGTATTTCAATTCGTTGATCCATAAACGGTCCAGTGGAATCCTGCAATGAAAACATCAAAAAATTGCTGACCTGGCAGTGCAGAATACATACCATAATACCAATTGAGCGAGTATGTACAGGCAACTAAACTCAATCCGAACTTTCTGTCATACTGAGGAATTGCTAGAGGTATTTCAAGAGGCGGTTTATGGTCCAAGTGGTTGGAGGCGCCACTGTGACACGCACGCGGAATCGATCCCCGCTCCCATGGCCCACCAAACCTTCCATCCCTCCGGGGTCGGCAAATTAGTACCAAACTTGTCTGTGAGGATGGCAGCACTGGCTCGATATATCGGTAGGCCACCGCGAATCATTGTAAAGGTCGGATATGGATTCAGTCACTTCCAAACGATACTTAATTTGGTCGAATGCATGACGCATCCCTCAGCGATTGATCAACGCCGAGAGAGCTATCCTTTGTCCTTTATTCCAAAAACGAAAAGATAGCAGTCGTTATTTTGTTAGCTAGCACATGTCGAGCAGCAAAACAATAATGTTGGATATAGAATAAATAAGAATAAGAATAAGGAAGAATAAATATGGAATAAAAATTAGATAGGATAACGTGATATGACAAGATGTGTGATAAAAAGCTCTGAGAAAGCTCTCGGCGTTGTTCAATCCCTGAGGGATGGGCCATGCATTCGACTTCATTAAGTATCGTTGAAGGTGAATGAATGCATGTCTGGTCTTTAAAATGACTCGCGATGGCCTAACGATGCATTGAACCAGTGCTGCTATCCTCCCAGACAAGTCAGGTACCAATTTGCCGACCCCGGAGGGATGGAAGGCTTGGTGGGTAGGGGCGCTGGGATTAATTCCACGTGTGTTGCAGGGCGCCACCGACCACTGCGCCACACACGCACTAAGATATATGATATAATGAAGTAAATATAGAATAAAGAATATTCTTTCCTGGACGAAAATTATCCCAATAGATGTTTATTCCGCTTTGTGGGTAGGCTTCCTATGCTATAAATATATGGCTAGTTTTATTAAAGGATTTTCTTAGATGTGCTGGTGAATATTCAACGGAAGGAAAACAACGCATCTGGAAGTGTAACGGCCTCAGTGGGCGGGGCTCTACTATAATATACTTTGAATACCTACGCATAAAAACCATGAAATGTGATTTAACTGAACTAACGGGCAGCTAAGTAGGGATATTTTTGTCATGGCCAAGAAACTAAAGGTTAAAAAGCGGCACGAAAAACGTAAAAAGTAGCGAAAAACAGTAGTGAATAATCTTGAACTGGCAAGATGGTTGGCAATCAGTCAGTTGGAAAAAACATAAACAAGTGGAAAAAAAAGCACTGGAGTGTTGTCATGGCACTAGAAAAGCTTACCAGAGGGTTAAATGATAGCGTAGATGCCTGATTTTCGCTCATGCGGTACCTTTGAAGCAACTACTTGCATACAATCAATGAATCTGCTCCGAGGTAAAACAATTAAAGCGTGAAAGCATTCGGCGCTCACCGATTCCTTAGAAAAGCGTCCTGAATTCGATTAGCAATACTATTGGATTGATTGAACTCATGTTAGTTTTACTTGACGATTAGGTCTTCTTGGACTGACGAACTGAAGCGAAGAACAAGTGAGTACTTTAAGGTGCTTCTGAACTAATCGTTAACTAAACAAGCGCTCGGATTCATAATTTTATTTTAGGCTTACCTTCCATACTTATGAAAAACAGAAAACACAGAAACGGAAGTTCCTGAAATGTTTTCAGAAATCGGGGCAACAGCGTTCAGGTCTCAGCATTTTTCAGCACTTTATACAAAACGTTTTATTTAGTAAATGGGCTGCTTGCCGACTGTTTTCTGATACTAATCGTGTGGCTTGATAGGGTATCAGTAAAGTGTTTATTGCCTTCACTCAACCACTTCTTTAGAAGGCGATCAGATCAGAGAGATCCAGTCTGTCATGAGTACGAAAACGAAGAAGTGGCACCATGCTTCTTATGTCAGATTTTGAAGAAACGCAACAGGAACTCGGTGTGGGGCTTAGTGCTATGGTTGTGTGCGACTACAAACCATTTCTCATATGGTTCTAAGTCACATCTTTGTAGGCTTCTAGTGGAACACATGACTTACATTGTACACTGTACATTCCGTGCACTAGTACATATATCCCTGCACAGAAGTAATAACACGACTACATGCATACAAATCCTGTACGCCGATCGATTGCCGAGGGAACAAGAAGCCCGTTTGTTGAATATGCCTGAGTTGGACAATTAAATTGCTTCTTTGATTGGTCTTTAACATGTTATTTATAACCTAACCGGGTATTATTTCTGCTTCAAAACCCGTCATGAGAGTGTGCTTCTATTCAAGACGGCAATTGTGGACGAGTTAACCAATTGTGGCGCTATTCGGTTTCCTTGGTCATCGAATGACCACGCGATGCATAGCGAGGGAGGCATTTTTTTTCTAGCAGATATGAGCAACTACGGTTTTTCAACAACTGTCATCAAATAAGGCTCAAAGAAAGTTTTTCGACGAACTACGGTAAGTTGCCTGACCGCTAGGACACCTGAGAACTTTACAATATTATAGGAGAGAATCTACTCTATCACCTTAAATGTGTATGCACAGTTACTCGATGCTAACAGGATTACCGATGATAGATGTGATATAAGCAAAATTTTGCCCTAATCTGCGACGTAGCCAATACATCAATCGTTTTTGAGCTCAACATTTAGCGTGGATGTTTTTCCTGAAAACTGTGGTCGTCAGTCTGTGGCAATTCAGCAATGTGGAACCCGATGGTGTGACTTTTTACATGATCTGACCGACATCACATACTGTGCGGATCTCACTAACTGATTCATCTGTTCACATGCAAGTTCCATGAAACTCCGCTTTCAAAATGCACAGGGGTTCGTTTGTTGTTTGATGATTTGGGTCTTTCCTGTGGATAAGGGCCTTCGAATCGTGGATTAGCGGGTTTCCCTTGCCTTCATCAAAGCAATCATCAGCTTCTACAATTTGGAGAAAGCTTTTCAGAGGCCAGTCTAGTATAAACATTTTCACCCTTCCAGCGTGGGAGGCTTGGGCTGGTCTAGGAAGATTTGGAATCATGACCTTACCCATACTGAACGCTGGTAACTGTTGAGCCGATTTGCTAACTGATAACAACATATCAAAGATGGGCAACGACAATTGAAAGTTTTTTAAGCTCTCATTTTTCTTTTTTTAAATGTTTGAAAGTTTTCTGAACATCGTAGAACGAGACAGTCTGTCAGTGAAGCACTATGACTAACTCAGTGACTGCGATAGCAAGCTTTCTGCCATGTCTTGCATTATTTTGAAGCACGAGGTTCCTGAGCAAAAGAGAACCTTAAGCTCGATTAAAGGTTGAAAATGAAGGATTATAAAGCTTTCGGCATAGACCGATTTCGGAGCGACCCACTATGAATTCGTCTGAATCAACCAACCATCATCAGAGTGATTAAATGCGTAGTTGGTCTACGTAAAGACTTCGGTGCCTCCACAACTAAAACAGGAAAAATACGAGATCAAGACCTCAGTCGAATTGGAAATAAAATCTAAAAATGAACAGCAAGTGAGTGCCTCGTGATGATACGTGATCTCACACTGCATCTAGCACTGATATTTTAATGTGAGAGAGGTACATTGCTCATCCATGTGAACCCTGTACGCTTCGTCTTCACGTGGAAGGCTAAGTAGAAGACTCATAGAAGGCGGTGAGTGTGCGAAGAAGTGATTTTGTTTTCAGTGCCATTGAAATCTTGGTCTCGTATTTTTTCGGTTTTGGTTATGGAGCTCTTTGGCTGGGTAGATTATAGTGAACTTGACCTTTCAAACCTTTGAAGAAAGTGAAGTCAGCCGAAACGCTTTTTTTTTTCGTGAATAAAGAGTTGAATAACAACCTTGTGTTTGTTGTTCAGCAAAACAATCCATATTTCCTTCGATTACTAAGCCAACACCGTGTTAGTTCAATCGTTGAAGAAAACATTGATCATTCATGACAAAGTTAAAGCAGAGCCGATTTTCGAAATACAGACGATTGAAGGAAGTGTTCTGATGGTGTCGAATGAACCTGCGGCCTAACTGGATTCAATATCGATTTCTGCTCTCTAGATCGTTCCCAAAGCAAAGTTGGGAGAAAGGAAAAGCAATGGTTTTGGTTGGTGTGATGGATGGCATATCTCGAAGCCCAGCTGAGGTTCCCAGTTTTGGCCATACCTCACCATCTTTGCAATTGTATTTCATTTATATTTTATACGCGCATGTGGAGTATTGGTTGGAGGAGCGACTGCGGCGCACGTGGAATCGATCCATGCGCTCATGGCCCACCAAGCCTTCCATTCCTTTGGAGTCGGCAAATTGGTACCAGACTTGTCTGTGAGGATAGCAGCACTAGCTCGATACATCGATAGGCTACCGCGACTCATTGTAAATTCCAGATATATTCAATCGCTAACAACGATAATGAAGTCGAATGCATGGCGCATTCCTCAGGGATAGATCAACACAGAGCGCTTTGCTTCGAAACCGACTTTCCTTGAACCTCGGTGTGCTTAATCAATATGTATTTTTTCTTTGATGAGCTTACACGAGGTTGATAATAATCTTTACTATCGGCTAACGTTTCGACGTCTTCGTCTTCATCAGAGCCGATGATCCGAGTCGATGGTCCACGCTTGTCTTTCGTCTCGATGTGGCGGCTTCGCCTTCGTGTCGAGTCAGGTGAAGACGAAGACGTCGAAACGTTAGCCGATAATAAAGATTATTATCAACCTCTTGTAAGCTCATCAAAGAAAAAATACATACAGAGAGCCACGCTTGTCTTTCGTCTCGATGTGGCGGCTTCGCCTTCGTGTCGAGTCAGGTGAAGACGAAGACGTCGAAACGTTAGCCGATAATAAAGATTATTATCAACCTCGTGTAAGCTCATCAAAGAAAAAATACATACAGAGAGCTTTATCCTTTATTTCATACGCGGTGTTGAGATAACTGACCGCTCTACCAACTTCATGATTAGTTGGAGAACAGGTAAAACAGATGACTAGAGTTGCCTTTATTAAAGAATTATTGCTGTTTTACAACATTAATAGCAAAAACAAAGATCTCATTACTTGTTAGTGGCTGTCAGTGTCTGTTGCTCTCACTAATATTTGCACCTGACCCTGGGCATTTTTCTTCATGTCGTCCATTTCGTTCGGACAACCATCTTCAAGAATGTGAAAGTATTTGGTGCTTACGCCAACCAATCTTATTCACAGGAGAAGGATTCATGGATTACGGATTTCCATTAAAAGTGATCATTGCTTTCCCAACAGGATCTCATTCATGCACGGTCACGGTAGAGTAGGTAGCATAGGCACTGCTCGAGTCTTTCTTCAACTGGTAGTGGCTTTCACGGTATTGAAACAGACATTTTCGTCAACTCTTTTGATCCCGTGACACAAAAAGATTTAAAACTTCTGAATGCTTTTGTTACGTCCAATATCACGTACTTTCATGCCTTTTAGGACACGATTTGACGTCACCTGAAACACAGAGAACTGGAACACTGTGAATTCAACCTTATTTTATGGAGCCGACCTGGCCGATCTGCATTTGAAACACTTCGGTGAATAGGAGGGGTTTTCTCTTTTGCATTATCAAAAATATTTCCAAGCGAAATGGTTATAATAAACCTTTGAGCGATACCTGTTCGTCTTGTTTTAACCGCATCTCTGCATAAAATAGGCATGAGGAACGATTGTAGAAAACAGCGCCATAATTCGTCAATATATCAGGGTAGGATTTGATCAGATGCCTGCGAGCAACCACAGCCGGGGTTTTGCGCAACTATTCGAAAGAAAATCAAAGATTCTCGTCTACCAATACGGTTGGAGAAAACCAACCACGCCTTGATATTATCAGTGAACACTTTTGGTTGCTTAGTAGGTTCCTTTAGATGCTCGCTAGCGTCTTCCCTTTAGAAACCACGGCAATTTGCGGTAACAAAACCCTGCCAGAAATATGGATTTCTTTTAGTAAATAACTACGTAACACTAGCACAACAACCTTATTTCAAATTATCACAATAAATCTGTTTTTCGACAAAATCTGCTGCATTGACTGGTTCAAGAGAACTCGATGATGTGATGGTCAGTACAACTCTGCCGACTTCTACGCTCAACACCGTCTACGTCTACTTTCAACGTTATCTACTAAACTACTATTACTAGCACTACTACTAGTAGTACCTACAGGCACTGCTACAAATACTGCTGCTTTACTTACTTACTTGATACTTGAACGGCCCGTCCTCACTGGTTGTGCGGCCCCCAGCATAATTATCATCTTTCGGAGATTTACTAGTTAAACCATTGTGGCTCCCTGAAATTCCGAAAACAGCCTGGCCAAAGTCTGCCGCAGGTGGTCACCACGATGCAGTCCCAGCCCTTGTCAATCAGAGGGATTTGCCACCATGCGACTTTGATACCAAGACGGTGGTAGATCCTGGTATTGGTTTACTCTTAGCTAGGCTTCCTGATGGAAACGCCGGACTCCTTGTCAGCTTCGAAGACCCTGCCTGGGAGACGAATCTCCCACTCTACATCTCAGTCCGTCACTCAGGAACACCTTCCAGCCGCGATGAGGTGGTAAACCGTTGGGAGGAACTGCTACTTTAATGTTTGAAAATAATCGCCTTCAATAAAGCAAAAAACACCGCTAATGGAGTCCCCATTTCCAACATGGGATATCTTACAAGAGAAAAGGTGTGCTGTGCCTGAATTCAGTCAATCCTCGCAAATGTCGTTGGAGCATGTCATGTCATCCTTTCCTTTACACAGACGGCCATTTTTGGTGTTCGGAACTTATTGACGACGTTGAATGCTCTATGGAAATCCAAATGCCGCGAGCGGTACTCTCCAAACCACTAATATTAGTTACATCTTAATAGCACTTGAAGATGAAGCAGAGCTCGAAAGAGATCTTTTTATTTGGGTTTGGAATTGAACTGTTTTGCAGTCAGCTTTTAGACCTAATCACTAGCCGCTGCTTCATAACCACCGGCGATAGATATTTTTTCATGAAAAGTTCAAGGATCCTTTACCTTACTTTTCTCCTTTACACACGCTTCTAACTCTTCGGTAAATGTTTTGGTTAATTGCTTTTTTTATCTGCGAAGACGAGAGGTCAGGTAATCCACTTGATGGCCTTCACTGCTTCACTTTCGACGTTTTCGTTTTCGTATTCAGACGAATCTTCTTCGGTGGAAAATCGTTCAAATGAGGAAATCTCACAAGTCGATGTTCCGAAATACGACTTGACCACCGACGACCGAGACGACAAGACCTTGAAATATACGTGTTCGCTGTTTGTTCGTGTTCTATGATTAGCTTGAGAATGGCTTCTATTCCGTCATTATTTGAAACTTTGTGCAGAGTGCAGTAGCATCGTAGGACTGCATTAAATATGGTGGTTTTGGATACGCGTGACCTGAATGATGGGGAATACATTTTGAAGTCAGCGAGATAGGTTAGCATGAACTTGACTAATGGCGTGAGATGAGGTTTAGCAACCGTGTTACTTATCCGTTGTCCGCCTGCGCAGCTGGTGAATGATCAAACGTTGAGCGTTGAACGATCGAGAGACGCAAGATCATCAGTAAATATGGTCTTATTTGTTGCAGTATTTAGGTATACGACAAGAGGAGTTGGTAAAACATTTTTAAGTTGACGACTAATTCATGGCCTCTCAACGGTTTGCCGCCTCGTGGCTAGGAAGTGTTCCTGGGTGTCGGACTGCGATGTACAGCGAGGGATTCGTTTCCCCGGAAGGGTCTCCCAAGCTGAGAAGGAGTTCGGTGTTTCCATCAGGAAGCCTAGTTAAGAGTAAACCGATACGAGGATCCACCACCTTCCTGGTATAAAAGTCGCATGGTGGTAAATCTTCCTCTGATCCACAAGGGCTGCTCCTGCCTGTCGCGGTGACGACCTGGGGCAGACTTTGGCCAGGTTGTACTCGGGATTCTAGGGAACCACAATAACTTGACCGAAAAATGGCGATTATGTTGGGGCCCGCACAACTAGTGGTGACGGGTCGTTCAAGTATCAAGTAATAACTAATGGTGTTAACACTGTTTTCATGGTCGTTTTTAGAAGATGGGAATAATATTTAGGATCTTGTAATGTTTCCAATGGTAAAGTGTGTGGAAAAATCGATGAACATGCACGGTGTGAACTACTAATCAATAGTTTCAGTGACTCCACGCATGCATCTGTACTTCGACAATTACACCCCTTAATAAAACAATTCTTCTTTTGTATTCTTTTTTCTAAGCTTACACGAAATTGATAAATGACATTTATTTTTGGCTAATGTTTCGGCATTTTCATTTTCATCAGAGCCGATGATCCGAGTCGATGGTCCACAGTTGTCTGAGGTGTCGAGGTGGCGTCGTCATCGCGAATCGAGTCGGGTCTTCCTCAGTGGATCATCTCTCTCGAATGAGCCATACTCACTCAGCAATGCCCTTTTTATACAGGATAGTTCTTAGCGACAGCGATGCTTGTTCGGTGATAACTATGATAACCACTTGTTTTTGCCAGACAGTCTATCCTGTAGAAATTCTTAGTGTTCTGAAATGAAGTTGTTCTTTTCTTGAAACTACGGGCTATAAAGGATAAAAGATAAAGCTATCGGCATAATCTCTGAAGGATACCCCATTCATTCGATTTCATTAAGTATCATTTGACTCGCGGTGGCCTACTGATTTATCGAGCCAGTGCTGCTATCCTCCCAAACAAGTCTGGTACCACTTCGCCAACCTCGGAGGGATAGAAGGTTTGGTGGGTCATGGGCGCGGGGATCGATTCCACGTGTGTGTCACAGTGGCGCCTCCAACCACTGCGTCGCACGCGCCCTTAAGTACGTGATATACGTTGTAAAATAGATGCATTATGACGGACTTCGTAAGAATCCACTCTGAGAGCGATACAAAACAAATTACTGTAGCAAAACTCAGATCGACAACGAACTCTGAAATATTTGACGTCAATCGAGTCAAAATTCTGTCCACTTTACCATGTCGTGATGCAGCAACATCGACAGAAATCACCAAGATCTTGTGCAGCCACCGTACCTGGGTGAACTTGTGATCTACCATCGATGTTGATCACAGAGACCGGCGCATGTCCGCTTACCATGTCATTCATCAATTGTGGTTACAACCACGATTTCACTCTACAGTTTTGGTGTTATGCTCTTTTATTCTTTATTCAGATCTTTATGAATTCGACGAAGTAAATGTTACAGGACCCAGGATCGACTTTCTATTAACCTCGGCATCGAATTATGAATTCGTCGTTTTCTCTCTTAGCAATCGAGAGGTTGTTAAACAGCATACGTTTACTTCCATACAATAACACACATACAACACAATCGTAGCTGACGTTTCGGCAGAATCGCCTTCTTCAGAGCCTGGAAGGGTACACCAATACGCAACTTACTAGGTTAAACACTTCAACAGCACGTGCAGTACGTATTAGTCTGTTCGTGCTGTTGAAGTGTTTGACCTTGTTTTTTTGTTTTTAATTTTTTCCGAGTGACCTCACCAGGTGACTGGGTGACGTTCCTTCACTCGAACAGCACTCCACTGAAGATCCGAATCGACACGACGGCGAAAACACCACGTCGAAAGTATGAAGGACTGCGGATAAGCACATAGATTATCGGCTATGAGAGAGACGATGTCGTCGAAACGTTAGCCAAATGAAGTTATTTGTGAGCCTCGAGTTGGCCTATTCATAAAAGAATTCATGTCGGTTAGTTGCACCTAGGTTAAAGGAAGGTTGGTTTTCAAAACATTAAAACATTACGATTTTGGCTACTTCAAATAAGCCAGGCTCATTGCCGACTTGTGCTACCTGAATCATTCCCGTTGACAGATGATTGCTGACAGCGTCGCTAAAGAAAAAAAAACTAGCCCAGAAGAAGGCAGAGGTTCACGTACGCGTTATTAGGAGACGCGTCACGTAGACGTTCTAGGAACATTTGGGTTTTCGTGAGGTGGGCTGGAATGTGGTTAAGCAACTGGGTTAGTATTAGGCTTAACAACCAGGTTATTCTATCCGTTGGCCCGTCAACACAGCTGATGATGGGTCTAACCTTGAATGATGATGTTTTGGTTGACCCAACATCATCAGAAGATACCAACTTATGTGTCTTAATAAGTAAGTATAAGACGGGACATGTTAGTTTATTGATCTTAAAGTGTGAAATAACCGATGATTCTAAGCCCGCAGCCTTTGCCACGCTGACTCATTGCTCGTTTAACTTCCGGTAATGATGTTTGTATTCCTCTTCAGAGGATGGGCGATATAGGGTAGCATCACTAAGATGTTCCTCCGTTATCTTAACATCCAGCTGGCGAGGAATAATTACGAACTCTCCCCCTTTATCACTAACAGACAATCTTATCGTTTTAGAATTCATCAATTCTCTAATTTCTTGCAATTCACATTTTTGTGCGGCTGTGAGGTTAGAGATAAGCCTTACGTAATTTGCCCTTATGGCAGGGGCGGCGACTGCATGAGTACAGGTACGATATACCTGATCTCTTGTGGTTCTTGCGGAGACGAATATATTGGCGAAACGGGCAGACCTTTATGTATCCGCATAAAAGAACACCTCGACGGCAAACGAAAAGCAAGAGAAGGCACGCCACTAGGGACGCATAGGATACAAAGGCATAACGGAGACGATATAAAAGTCGCTGTCCTCGCACGGGACACTAAAACACCAACGCGCAAACTCCTCGAGGCTTTTTGGATAAATGCCAAAAATCCTACAATGAATAGCAGGGAGGAATGCCCCGAGATTACGCGTGATCTCGCCCCTTACCTTCGTATCGATCATTGATTGGGGTGCTGCAGTCGTCAGCCATATGCGACTCTGAGCGGCTGTTCTTCCTCGGTGGAAGACAGATGAAAAAAGCGGTTGGTTTTTTCGAGAAGCCGTAGATCTTGTAATTGTCGGTCAGATTTTCATCTTTCTCTTTGTGCTCTTGAAGCGTTTGACCTAGTAAGTTGCGCATTAGTGTACCCTTCCATACTCTGAAGAGGGCGATTCTGCCGAAACGTCAGCTACGATTGTGTTGTATGTGTGTTATTGTATGGAAGTAAACGTATGCTGTTTAACAACCTCGCGATTGCTAAGAGAGAAAACGACGAAGTAAATGTTGTCTAGCAAATCCCAAGACCAATCGATTTTTTCTAACTTCGACAACGATCGATTATTTGTTGTTCTTTTAGTGAAATAATTTTTCATTAAAAGTTTATGTATTAAGTTTTGCCTGGTGAGGTTACTAAAATGTTTGACTGAGTAGTTTGTACGAAAGCTCGACCTTTCCAGGCTCTGATCAACAACCTGGTGCTTGCTCATCAAGAAAAACAGTGTCCACACAGTGATGGATCAACTGGGCGGCAGCATGTCCTAGCAGTCTGTAAGTGGACATTTCTTAATTGGTGTAGCACAGTACTGACAGCCTTCATGCTAAAACAATGGCCCTTATCCCGTAGATACATAGTCGTAGCACACCGTTCTTTTCGTGACACATTGATTCTTTTCATGTCTGGTCAGGTTCAAATCTTTCCTACTCTTCATCCATCAAAATGGTTAAAGGCCAAATGAATGCTTTCATCAAACGGTCCTAATTGGAAAGTGTGGATATTACCGTATAGGGAATTCATGAATTTATGCTTAATTTGAGCGGATTTTGTTGTAGGTTGCCCACTTCAAGGGTGACTGTAAGTGTATGTGTTGGGATGAACGTCGAGCGTAGACGTAGACGGCGTTGAGCTTAGATGTCGGCAGAACTGCGTTGGGCGTTGCTATTGAGTTCTCTTGAACTAGCCAGTGCATCAGATGTTGTCGAAAAAGCAGATCTGCTTTGATAGTTTGAAATATCAAACAAATCTAGATATCGTACGAGTCCATTTTTCTAGTACAGAGTTGCTTTTTGTAAAGGGGCTACGAAGAGATTTCCTAACACGATGACTGTTTGTGTTGAGAAAAGTGTTTAGATGCTCCTACGTAAGCACAGTGTCCCTTCATCTAAACATTCAACACAGTGAAATTATTCAAACTTTACATGTACTCAATCCTATCGGGTTTGTATAAAGGATGAAACTCTCGGTGTTGATCAATCCCTGATGAATGCGTCAATGCATGCGACTTCATTAAGTATCGTTGGAGGTGACTGAATGCATATCTGGCGTTTACAATGACTCGCGGTAGCCTATCGATCTATGGAGTCAGTTCTGCTATCCTCACAGACGACTCTGGTACCAAATTGGAGATCCCGGAATGATGGAAGGCTTGGGCTTGGACCATGGTCATGGGGATCGATTCCGCGCGTGTGTGGCAGTGGTGTCTCCAACCAGTGCATCACGTGCGCTCGTTGGGTTTGTATATCGGAGAAAATCGAGAGGATCGAAAGTATGAAAAAAATGCTGAGCTTTGCGCGAGATAAGTTGTGGAATGAACTTTCGAAGGCTGTTCTTGGACAAGATGTGAGTGTTTCAACGCATACAATGTTTAAGGCATTCCGTAAACATGGAAATATGTATAGAGAAGCATGAAAAGCTGTGAAATATAAAAGTTACGTTATTATTGTTTTGGCGTTAGAATGGACTGCATGCGTTGAGTTCGATGTGCCTTACGCACATTGAGAAGTGAAAGGTAGTTGCGTGTGTTTTAATAGCTCTGGACCTAAGGAGATCACTATTTATAGTAACTCCCACGATCCGCTTTCTATTAACCTCGGCAGTGATCAAGTAATTCTTCGTATTCTTATTGAGCAAACGCAAGGTGTTATTTTTATTCTTTATTCACGAATGATCTGTCGCTTCGGCGGACTTTGCCTTCCTCAGAATCTGGAAAGGTCAAGTTGACAGGAATCTATTCGGTCAAACACCTCCATAACCAAACAAAGAAAACGCTAAACCAAGATCGTTCCCAGGATCGACTTTCTATTAACTTCGGCATTGGAATATGAATACGTTGTTTTCTTGTTCAGCAATCCCGGGGTTGTTATACAGCATACACTTACTTCCATAGAAAAACACACAATACAATACATAGCTAAACCAAGATTTCAATCACAATGAACACAGCTTTGCACACTCACCGCTTTCTATGAGACTTCTACTGGGTGTGTTGCGTGGAGACCAACCGCACAGAACTCACATGGAAGCGTAATGTGGTCCTCCCGTCAGAATAACAGGCTTGTATACTGCTCAATTTCACGCGTGATAATGAAGTATTCTTCCCTGCGGTTCATTATCGGATTTCAGGAATTAATCCAGAATGCCTCGAGAATTTTACGCGCTTGTGTTCTCGATTCTTGCGCGAGGATCGTAACCTCTACTTCAAAGTCCTCCCGTTGCCTGGTGAGGTTACTAAAATGTTTGACTGAGTAGTTTGTACGAAAGCTCGACCTTTCCAGGCTCTGATCAACAACCTGGTGCTTGCTCATCAAGAAAAACAGTGTCCACACAGTGATGGATCAACTGGGCGGCAGCATGTCCTAGCAGTCTGTAAGTGGACATTTCTTAATTGGTGTAGCACAGTACTGACAGCCTTCATGCTAAAACAATGGCCCTTATCCCGTAGATACATAGTCGTAGCACACCGTTCTTTTCGTGACACATTGATTCTTTTCATGTCTGGTCAGGTTCAAATCTTTCCTACTCTTCATCCATCAAAATGGTTAAAGGCCAAATGAATGCTTTCATCAAACGGTCCTAATTGGAAAGTGTGGATATTACCGTATAGGGAATTCATGAATTTATGCTTAATTTGAGCGGATTTTGTTGTAGGTTGCCCACTTCAAGGGTGACTGTAAGTGTATGTGTTGGGATGAACGTCGAGCGTAGACGTAGACGGCGTTGAGCTTAGATGTCGGCAGAACTGCGTTGGGCGTTGCTATTGAGTTCTCTTGAACTAGCCAGTGCATCAGATGTTGTCGAAAAAGCAGATCTGCTTTGATAGTTTGAAATATCAAACAAATCTAGATATCGTACGAGTCCATTTTTCTAGTACAGAGTTGCTTTTTGTAAAGGGGCTACGAAGAGATTTCCTAACACGATGACTGTTTGTGTTGAGGAAAGTGTAGATGCTCCTACGTAAGCACGAAGTGTCCCTTCATCTAAACATTCAACACAGTGAAATTATTCAAACTTTACATGTACTCAATCCTATCGGGTTTGTATAAAGGATGAAACTCTCGGTGTTGATCAATCCCTGATGAATGCGTCAATGCATGCGACTTCATTAAGTATCGTTGGAGGTGACTGAATGCATATCTGGCGTTTACAATGACTCGCGGTAGCCTATCGATGTATCGAGTAAGTGCTGCTATCCTCACAGACGACTCTGGTACCAATTTGGAGATCCCGGAATGATGGAAGGCTTGGGCTTGGACCATGGTCATGGGGATCGATTCCGCGCGTGTGTGGCAGTGGTGTCTCCAACCAGTGCATCACGTGCGCTCGTTGGGTTTGTATATCGGAGAAAATCGAGAGGATCGAAAGTATGAAAAAAATGCTGAGCTTTGCGCGAGATAAGTTGTGGAATGAACTTTCGAAGGCTGTTCTTGGACAAGATGTGAGTGTTTCAACGCATACAATGTTTAAGGCATTCCGTAAACATGGAAATATGTATAGAGAAGCATGAAAAGCTGTGAAATATAAAAGTTACGTTATTATTGTTTTGGCGTTAGAATGGACTGCATGCGTTGAGTTCGATGTGCCTTACGCACATTGAGAAGTGAAAGGTAGTTGCGTGTGTTTTAATAGCTCTGGACCTAAGGAGATCACTATTTATAGTAACTCCCACGATCCGCTTTCTATTAACCTCGGCAGTGATCAAGTAATTCTTCGTATTCTTATTGAGCAAACGCAAGGTGTTATTTTTATTCTTTATTCACGAATGATCTGTCGCTTCGGCGGACTTTGCCTTCCTCAGAATCTGGAAAGGTCAAGTTGACAGGAATCTATTCGGTCAAACACCTCCATAACCAAACAAAGAAAACGCTAAACCAAGATCGTTCCCAGGATCGACTTTCTATTAACTTCGGCATTGGAATATGAATACGTTGTTTTCTTGTTCAGCAATCCCGGGGTTGTTATACAGCATACACTTACTTCCATAGAAAAACACACAATACAATACATAGCTAAACCAAGATTTCAATCACAATGAACACAGCTTTGCACACTCACCGCTTTCTATGAGACTTCTACTGGGTGTGTTGCGTGGAGACCAACCGCACAGAACTCACATGGAAGCGTAATGTGGTCCTCCCGTCAGAATAACAGGCTTGTATACTGCTCAATTTCACGCGTGATAATGAAGTATTCTTCCCTGCGGTTCATTATCGGATTTCAGGAATTAATCCAGAATGCCTCGAGAATTTTACGCGCTTGTGTTCTCGATTCTTGCGCGAGGATCGTAACCTCTACTTCAAAGTCCTCCCGTTATGTCTCTGGGTCGTATGCATGGCAAGTGGGGTATTTGGTTTACGTTTGCCGACTAGGTGTTCTTTTATGGGGACACAGAGGGGTCTGCCCGTTTCGCCAATGTATTCGTCTCCGCACGCCTTACATGAGATCAGATAAACTGTACCCGAGCTCATGCAATCGCCGTCTCTACCATTAAGGCAAATTATGCAAATTTTCGTTGCACATAGACGGTCATATAGGCGGTTACGAACTAGCTGGCGCCTAAGAGTACTCAGTGGCACTTCAACTACGTTTACCGAATTCTTTAGACCCGCCCTTCTAAAGCAGCGTTTTATAGCTGCACTTACATCATTTGAAATAAGCAAAATAAACGGGACCCTGTTGTCGCTGGAAATGTCGTTTGGAGGCTTAGAGTTTCCCCTATACCTATCCCAAGTTACAGTTTCGGAGTCATTAGAAATGGATATTTGCGGTGCCAAATTTCGGGACACCTCTCTCTGTTCCTTTTTCGTGGTCACATTGGTTGCTGATCGAAACATGTTTTTTACAAGTGTCCTTTTCGTCTGAGAGGTTCGTGATGTAGCCATTTTTTTCAACTTCACCTTTCCAGGCTCTGAGGAAGGCGAAATCCGCCGAAACGTCAGCTTATTCATTATTTATAGTTTCGACGTCAATAGGTACTTCGCACGGCTATCACTATGATTTTTGTTTTTTATTGTAAGTGGCGCACAGATGAAGTTAGAAGTTTCATCTGGTGACCAAGCGAGGTGCTACAAATAACGTGCTAAAAGCTAAGTGTAATAGTGGAAGGCTTACACTCACGTGTCATTAGTTAACGGATTCTGACATTATATACTCTGTCCTTTTTCTTCAATAACGCTAGAAGTGGGCTGACCTATGAGTGCTAGTATTTAAACCGAATTCCCTTGTGAGGATGTAGAAATAGGATAGGCTTTGGAAGTGCTCGATTTTGATATCTTATAAGCGAGTCTGGAGACCTCTTGTTTCGTTATGTGCATCGGTGTCGCGAGATTGTGTTGTTGGTTGTCTGGTTACGTTGCACAGGTGGAACATTATTTTCTGGGTATTGTGACTATATCTGAGATAGAGTAAGAAGGTTTCGTTAGTAGTCTAATTCGCTTATAAATCAATCAATCAGTCAATAAATTTGCCGATGATGAGAGAAATCGATAATTTGAAAAGTTACTGGGGGTATGTCTATTGACAGTTGTTTTTCAATCACAACGCTCTTATTTGGTTGCGATAATGTTTTTATTTTTTCGGTACGTTTCGTTTAAAGAGAATTTTCACCTTTCCAAGGCAGGAACGTGAGGCCTCAGCTGTGATAGCTTACAAGCATCTGATTACTTCGTATCCTGCCGTATTTGCAGAACATGGCGCTCTTTACTGCGTCTTTGTGAGTCTTTATGTAGCCAACTAGTAGTCTCAGTCTTTTTTAGTTGTGCAATCTGAGCTGATTGACTGTATCGTTTTTTTTTCGTCGACGGTTTTCTAAGGTTTTCAAATTTCTTTTTTCTGTGCAAAACAAGAGTAATCTGAAAAACGTTTAGATTTTTTCTTGGTCGTATTAAGGAAGGAATTCCTCTTGCCTATCGAAGTTTTGCGTAGTGCGGGTGGTATTTCGTTATTACGCGTGACCTCGTGCCATACCTCAAGCTGATTCAGTGACCTGACCCAGGCACATTTCTCGCCCATCTGCTGCTCTGTGGGGCTAGTCTCCATCAACAAATTGGAATACTTGCATTGAATAGAACGGTGGGTGTTTAAAAGAAGCAGTTTATTGTACGAATGCAAATTTGTGTGCTATGTCTTGTCTGCTAAGGCTATTGAAGTGTTTGGCTGAATAGATGGCATAATTTAATAATTTCATAAATAGTTTCATCTTTCCAGGTTCTGAAGAGGGCAAAACCGCCAAAACTTCAGCTATTGAATGCTAATAAATTCCATAACGCCAACCTCGAGTTTGCGCATTGAAGAAAGCCAGTGAAGACACAGTATTTATGTAGCCAACTAGTAGGCTTAGCTTCGTTTAGTTGTGCAATCTGAGTTGATTGACTGCATCTTTTATTTTCGTCGACGGTTTTATAAGGTTTTTAAATGTACAGCATTGAATATTAGAGCCTCACAAGCGGCTTTCTGCAACACCACTGCAGCGGTGACAGAGTGGCCCTGCATCATTGTATTACGCAAGTGCCACCGAGATGTACAGAACTGAACATTAGTGCTTGATATGCGGTATTCTACAGTGTCAGTCCAACTCTACGACAACGGCACTCCATCTTTGCGCCTCACTGGCGGCTTTCTACAACGCCACTGCAACGGCACCTTCCCTTACTTGCGTGAGATGGGATTCTCCTAGCATCATCTCGTGTGCGTTCAATAAGGCTAGATGAGCCTTCACTATTATTGCGTAGCCACGAGGTTTTTGACGCATATGCTATAGAAGGAAGAATCGTGGAAACAAAAAGATGGAGACGAGGTCGAGTATCTTTGTTTCCTTAACTGTGTGCTCGATGCTTTTACAAGCTGCTCAAGCTGCTCGTTTTCAGGTGCTCAGTTCATGAGCTAATACGTTTATCAAGTCGATCTTCTGACCTAGACCAGAGCATATGAAAATATTTATTGTTTTGAGGGTGAATTGGGCATACGGAACCAATCCGTTGCTGACGAGTGCTTTTTTGGAATATATACTCGATGGTCATTCTTCCCACAGGCTTTCTCAAATCAGCAAATATTCATTTCGCTTGACTGGAGTTTGATATTATAAGGACAATGTCACCAGTATGAAGAAGGTAATGCAACTGCCGACCATAGATTTTCATCTCCATTTTATCTCATTCCAACGCTCCCGTGACGTTCTCGAGGGTGGCGGTGAATAATTTTGTCGAGATCACTATCGTATCACCTTGTCTGACCCCGTTATTGTTTCGTTGTTAATATCTTTGATGTCTTGGTTGTAAAATTTTTGTGTAGCTCACGAAAAATTTTTATACACTGAGTAGGGCTTCACTTCCATGACTGCTTCTGTCTCAACTAAGTCAAGAGCTTCTGTCTCAACTAAGTCAAGAGC
>MQTX01000288.1:388146-413226 GCA_009735665.1 Angiostrongylus cantonensis | reverse complement strand
TTTTTTTGTTGATAATATACCGTCTTAATAAATTTATTTGACGGTGTTTTCCCTATTTCATTCATCTCCTCTGTACAGCAGTACTGTACCATCTGAATCTGACCCACGACCCAGTGATAATGGCTCGTCATTTCTTCTTCTCTTCTCCATTGGTGGAGCTTCTAGAATATAGCACAATTTGGTGCGTTCAGTCAAATCGCAGCCTTATCCCCATAGAATTTCATCCTAGAGAAATTCACTGAATAAGTCTTTAATAGATCATCACCAGTGGCTCCAGTGTTCATAGTATAAGTCGTACAGAATAACATGCAGTAAAACATAGAAAAACAGAAAAAATTACCAACTACAACACTTGTAATTTCGTCTAACCATCGAATAAGTCGAATGCTTCCTACTGATGAAATCTGTTGTTCGCACAGCAACACATACTTACTCAAAAGACACTCAAACGTTGCACTTTCTGTTTATAATTTTTCGAAACTGTTCTTTATATTCATCGCGTAAATGTGCCTAAAAAAGTACCCACACGTAACCCTACATTTATGGCCGATAGCGCTTCGTCGTAGTGGGGCGGTTTTCAATTTTGGCGGGCCTTGATTAGGCGGCGACCTTATTTGCTGCAGTTGACACCGACCCACCTTCCATGCGCTTCTTATCCAGTCAATTCGAGTCCTTCGGTTTTTGTACTTCTCTAGAGTACAGCTGACTGTCCTACTAGCTTTTTAATAGCTCATAATCTGCCAGCGCATATGATGAATATTTGTCGAAATTATACAGAGAATAAGGAATGAACATGACAGAGTGTCGTATGCTGTTTCCCTCTCAATCCTTTCGTCCCCAGTTTTTCCACGGTAAAGTTTCATTGCTAAGTAATGTTAGCTATCAAAATGTAGATTTTTTGCCAGAAACGAACTCCTTACGAATCGTACGAACATTTTTATATGGTTGGCAACTTCGCCCACTGAAGACCACAGACTGGATTTTACCGGAAATTTTGTGGTCCTTATTGGATTTGACATTAGAGTACAATATATATCTTAGAACTGCATCTTACTTGAAAATGGTGTCTGAGCCGGTAATTATAAGCCCACAGAGTCTTATTGTTCTATGCTATGCGTTGCTGCCAATATCCTTCCCCATATCTGTCGTAGTTATGGCTTAAATTGAGTAGAATGACAAGGGTTATAGGGCAAAGCATTCGGCGTTCACCAATCCCTCAGTGATGTAGCATGCATGAGACAAATCGTATCCGCATAGAAGTGATTCAGTTCACATTTGTTCTCCCGATTACTTATGCCGGCCTACCAGTCTAAATATCAAGGGAGTGCTCTTATTCTCGCAAACAATAGTGGTACCAATTGGTGACCTCGGAGAGATGGAAGGCTTGGCTCTCCCCAGGGTGTAACCGAACTCGTGAACCTGTGTGGATTGAACATCGCCTCTCACAACTATGCCACATCTGTGTAGAAAGGCGTGAGATGTGAATAATGGCCATGGTAGTTCGCACTTCATCTGCGACATTTCGTTCATTTTATGCGTCACTCTTGCAAGAGCCTCATAAGATGGGAAAATTGTTGTGAGAAAAAGTATTAAAACCATGGTTTTTCAATCTCGCATGCATCAAAGTGCACTAAACTCACAAAACATCTTAGAGCTTTATATGACAAGTGCGCATTTTTGCAATCACTTCCCGTCTTTTGGAAATTAGCCGAGGGTTCGCTTTAGCTCTCCAGTTTGAGAGTGTTTTTAATCGTTTCTTCGTCGAAAAAAATGGATGGTTTTTCTTTCTATGCGGCTAGCAAATATTTTATGCTGTAATAGTACAACTCTACTATTCATAGAGTTAAGGGGCGTGTGTGGCGCAGTAGTCGGAGGTGCCACTGTGACAATCACGTAAAATTGATCCACGCTTCCACGGCCCATCAAGTCCTTCATCCCTCCGGGGTCGGCAAATTGGTACCAGACTTGTCTAGGAGGATAGCAGCACTGCCTTGATATATCGCTAGGCCACTGCGAGTCGTTGTAAAGGCCAGATATGCATTCACTCACTTTGAACGATACTTAATAAAGTCGAATGCACGGCGCATCCCTCAGGGATTGATCAACGCCAAAAGCTTTATCCTTATCCTTTACTATTCACTGGTGGCATCAAATTCCAAAATACCACACCACTTTAGTGAAATGGGTTCCTGAACCATGTTAAATTGCAGTGTACGCTACACATCCAAGCATTGTTATCTATGCTGAGAAAGAATTCAACATTTTTATCCAGGTGTCCAGCTATAGTATGCCAACACCAGCAATTCATGTAGTCATTGATGGAAATCCACAGGAATGGACTGGATATTCTTTGGCAAAGACCTGGGAATTCCTTCAAAGACTTCAAGAAGAAAAAAAACTAATAAAATTGAAGCAATTACGAGGCTTGGAAAATGTTTAGTGAACGTGCGAGCCAATCGTCTAAGTTTTGACTAATACTTGCTTGGATACTTCGATGGCCTGTCTTCACTGGTTGTGCGGATCCCAGTGTATTCTCCATTTTTCAGAATTTTCCTGGCTTAAACATTGCGTTTCCCAGAAACCCCGAGGTCAGCCTAGCCGAAGTCCTTCCAAGGTTGTCGCCACCATAGGCAGTCGTCGCCCTTGTGGGGACATCTTGGTATTGGTTTATTCTTAGCTCGGCTTCCTGATGGAAACGCCGAAATCCTTCTTAGATTGGGAGACGCTGCCGGGTGGACGAATTCCCCCATTGTGCATCTCAACCCGAAATCCAGGTACACCTCCCAGTCACGATGAGATGGTAAACCATTGGGAGGAGTTTTGACTATTGCTTTTATTAAATCAGTAGTATGATGTTTCTCCAGGATTCTACATTATTACCGAACACATTGATAAGCGCACCACAAACATTACCCATTTCTTCAGTCCAGTTCTGCAATTCTGGAAATGACTTTTTTTTTTGAAGGAACGCAGGATAGGTGTCGATTTCTAATTAGTTTTCTATGCTTCGGACATTTGTATGATGCCATTTACACGAGAGCTTTCGAATCGGTCAGACTATTAGTTTTTCGACTATGCCGCTTCAACGGGGCGCGTGTGGCGCAGTGGTTGAAGCCGCCACTGCGGCACGCACATGGAATCGATTCCAGCGCCCATGGCCCACCAAGTCTTCCATCCCTCCGTGGTCGGCAAATTAATACCAGACTTGTCTGGGAGGATTGTAGCACTGGTTCGATACATCGGAGGGCCATCGTCAGAAAGATCAGGAAGTTTGGCCGGAATTATCTAATATTCTCGTATTCATTAATGTATCCTTTCAATGTGCACTGAATTCAAATCTTGCATGCTCTTATCATATTCGTGTAGTTTTACGATTCCAGTTAGCTATTAAACCGTGTGATTTGCGTTGTTGTTCCGTTTCTAATAACCCAAGGTTTGTAAGCATTTGAGTTTCCTTGATAGACTGGTGGTGTAATTTTAGAATGAATCAAGATCGAGTTGAATTTAACACGACGAGGTCTGATAGTTACGACAATATTCCTGTCCTACAATTTTTACCACCAACTGACGAACCATCATCATTCGCACTGGCAATTTCTGTAACCCTGGTCGGTTGCCTCATAGTGGCGATTTGTGGTAATGCTAGTCAAATGGCATTGCAGGTATGGTGTTTTTTTTGCTACACCAACAGTTGAGCTCTATAAATCTAGTGGAAACAAGAATGGATACGGTAGCAACTGAGATGGCGACAATAAGTGCTTGTGTGGTAAATAAAGTGTCTTCATTGCAATAAGTCGTTCCTTGCTACTACTTACATAGCGTGTCTTCTTAACATAGCACTAAAACGGTACTCGCTCGCGCGAAGTCCTCTTTGAACTTCATTCATTGTCAGCGCTGATGAACAAACCCATCTTATGGCTGCCTTCTTCAAATTACATTATTGTCTAAGACTAAACGTAATTCTGATGGCAGAGATCGATAGAACTAGCTGAGAGACAGGCGAAACGAAGGACCCGCATGGTGTGGTGGTGAACGCGTTACTCCCCGGAAAGGACAATAGCGCGTTCGTTCTCCACCATGGACACCTGCGGTCCAGAGTTCTCAAATATCTCAGCATCGTTGTAGGTATAAACGTAATTCGTCGACGAGTTCGTAGATGAGGCAGAATTTTGGTAGATGATTACTCTAAGACGTCACATAAATCCAAATTTTTCCTGAAATTCAAATGTAACGGACAAAAAACTGAGAAGAGGTCCAAATTTGCGAGAAATCTTGACGTTAGTGAAGTTACGAAGACTAGCTGCGCTTTTGCACGTCTTCTGCTGCCGAACGAAATTCCAATTAGTCGTTAGGCGACAGTCGTATCGAGTGAAAACAAAAGATGTGGAAGCTCCATAAATCCAAATCTCGATCACGTTGTTGGTAAATGTTTAGAGATTTAGTGATTTTCGTGCCAATTTGTAAAGTCTTAGATCAGTCGTGACATGTTTAGTTAAAGCTGAAAGACCAAATGACTTCTAGGCGCTTATGAATTGAAAATCTGTGCGAATTTTCGAGCAAATGTTAGTGTCGAGTGCTATCTAGTCCTAGCGCCCTGTTTCGTCTTTTCTCGATCGCCCTTTTGTCTTGTTATTTGTTATTTTTATTTAGATCTACACAAGACGACTGAATCGAAGAACTCTGCCGCAGTGTTTTATTGCTGTTCTGTTTTTCGTCAACTTTCTGGTAAGCCGCCCATTATCAGCAGGTCTCGATTGAGTAATAATTTTTCTAAAAGTGTGAAAAAAAAGATGAGAATTCTCGATATCGAACTTCAGCTTTTAATAATTCAGTAATCCTACCTCCACACGCTTTCCAATTTGTCGCCGACGTCTTTTTTTTTCATCCAAATATGAGAAAAAATAACCAATCGATATTCACATTATCGTTTAAAATAGTCGGAAAAATTTAATAGAAAGTAGTAGGACTTCTCTGGGTACGGTATACGTACGTAATTTTTCACGGAAAGGTAGTACGAGTATGCAGAAGTGTACGCAAAAACCCCATCTTTAATTCCAGCTCTTAATGGAATTTTTTTCAGGTTTTTCAATTTTTGAATTTTGTCCAACAGCAGCATTGGAAATCCTGTTTGAGGTTTCGAGAACCGACTTTTTTAACCTAGGCACTAATGATCAATAACTATTTTTTTGATGAGGTCACACGGGGTTGTTAATTTACCATTTATTTACAGCAGCTAACGTATCGGTGGATTTCGCTTTTTACAAAGCATAGAAAGGTGAACATTACTGATTAACTGCAATCAAATCAGCCAATCCATTAAATATCTTGAGAATCGCCGCAAGAAAAAAGCCACAAAGTCCAAATTTTTTTTGCATCGGAAACAAAATGGCCTCTTCACACACTTACCGTTTACCGTGAGCCCTCCACTGAGTCTTTCACGTGGAAACAAACCGCACGGAGTTCACACAGAGGAGTAATGCGCCTCTCTCACGTTAAAACATCTGTCGGGAATACTGTCTGAAACTATGCATAATAATGAGCTATTCATCTCTGCGATTCATTGCTGGATTCTTGGAATTTATCTGGAATGCGTCGGTAGTTTCGCGCTTTGAAGTTTTCGGTTGCTGTGCGTGCCTTCTAGCTCAAAATCCTCTTCGTAACGTCTCTGTGTACTTTGCGCGCCTAGTGGAGTAGTGGAGTGTCTGCTTTAAATTTAAGTTTGCCGACTATATGTTCTTTTACAGAAACCCATGGTAGTCTATCTCTTTCGGCAAAGCATTCCTTGCACTCCATTTACTAGAAATTTGGTAAATCAGAGCGAGAACGGGAGACCGACTCGAATCACTGCGGCTCTGAGGGAGGCGAAAGAGCCGAAACCTCGGCCAAATAGAAGCTTTATAACGACCTCGTCTTAGCTTAATAATCTAGGAGTGTACTTGATACATCAGTTGGATCCCTCAAGTCACTGTTTTGAGCAAATGTGTATTCATTAACCTCTGTGTGCTAGGAATGGAACGGAATGCATGGCGTATCCCATGTAGATCGGTTTAAGCACTTATGAACAGTGTTATAAACATAAACATAAACATAGACAATGTGATTGAAATTTTGGTTCAGCAGTTTCTCTGTTTGGTTATGGAGTTGTTTGGCCGTGTAGATCGAAGTCAACTTGACCTTTCCAGGTTCTGAGGAAGGCGAAATTCGCCGAAACGTCAGCATGTACGTAAATAAAGAAATAAAATAACACTTCGTGTTTGCTAAACAGAAGTAGAAAGAATTATTCAATCAATGCCGTGGTTAATAGAAAGTCGTACTTAGGAGTGCTATAAACAATTTATCCCATATTTTCCAAATATTTGAATTGTAACTTTTCCTTCGAGCCGACTTTGACTTCGCCTTCCTCAGAGCCGCTTTGTATGAGACTTCCACATAAGCGTAATGAGCACATTACGCCTCTATGTGAATTCTGTGCGGTTGGTCTCCACACGACACACCCAGTGGAAGCCTCATAGAAAGCGGCTCTGAGGAAGACGAAGTCCGCCGAAACGTCAGCTTGTTCGTGAATAAAGAATAAAAATAACACCTCGCGTTTGCTCAGCAAAAAATACGAAGAATTGTTTGAATTGTGTCGGGTACACATTATAGGTGGTTTCTTTCATCGTGCAATTGCATACGTGCACCCATAACTCGCGCCGATGTGCTCACTTGGAGTTTTTTGTCCCGGTTAACAGTATTTGTTTACATCCAGATTCCTTTCGCACTGCCGTCGCTGATTCTGGAGAAATTGGTAGGAATATGGATGTTCGGTCAATTGTCATGTAACGCGTATCACATACTCACTACTGCCGAACGTGTAATCGTACCCTGGGGAATAGCAGCACTCCATGCTTCCATTGTTAGTACAGTTTTTCTGGTCTGAATTGATATTTTACAAAAACATTAGCTATTTTACCCGTTTCATTTACTGCCTACTCTTTTTAATAGCAGAGTATATTGCGAAATAATAACTTCAATAACGCTGAGATATTTGCAAAACTTCGGACCGCAGATATCTGCGGTGGGGAACGAACGCGCTGTCGTCCTTTCCGGGGAGTAACGCGTTCACCACCACACCATGCGGGCCCTTCGTTTCGCTTATCTCTCAGCTAGTCTCATCGATTTCCGCCATCAGCATTCACCCTATTTTGATTAGGTATTTTGCCGAGAAAAGAAAGGCTTAAAAAAAGAAATAAATAACACTTTTTTAAAACAACTAGTGTCATGTTAAGGTAATGTTTTTAACTCGACCGAATCGCTTAACACGAATCGAAGGAATGCTAGCGTCATTCGCTTTCATCGGTCTCCTTCTATTGACAGTAACTGTTGCTATCCCACAAGGAATGGCAGCCGAAGTAATTGCTTTCTTAATTGATTTGTAGTTATTCTTCGTTTTTATGGAAACTGAATGTCATTTCCTTGAATATATGAAAAAAATAGAAATAACTACAAGGATGGGAGCCGTTCTCGGCTGTATACGGTGACATTTGAAATCACCACTGCGACAAGAAGCATCTCCAGGAAAGTGTCTGTTGCTGAAGAAAACTGAGGGCAAAAAACAACAAAAAAAGATTATTCGGAATTCAAGAAATAGAATAAGAAAACTGATAAGAGCACCGTCTGTAAGGTAATTCCAGAGTAATAAGAGGGCTGAATTATCTCTCTTCCCAACGGTTTACCGCCTCGTCGTGGCTGGGAGGTGTTCCTGGGTGCCTGACTTTGATGTACAACGGGGCGATTTGTCCCACCGGCAAAGGCTCCCAAGTTGAGAAGGAGTCCGACCGCTTCATCAAGAAACCCAGCTGAGAGTAAACCAATACCAGGATCCACCACGGTCTTGGTATCAAAGTCGCGTGATGGCAAATGTCCCTCTGGTCCACAGGGGTTGCGGCTGCCTGTAGTGGTGACGACCTAGCGCAGACTTTGGCCAGGCTGTCCTAGGGATTCCAGGGAGCCACAAATGGCTTAACCAGCAAATCTCCGAAAAATGGTGATTATTCTGGGGCCCGCACAACTAGTGAGGACGGGCCGTTCAAGTATCAATAATCGTCTCTACTGAACATATGGTGTAGGCCAGGTTGTTAGTGACTGGGAATGTTTTCTACAGTGATGATTTTTTTTCAGTTAAAATTCATACATAAAGATAAAATCGACGGTGAACACTACATTATGCTCATACACACCTACGAATGTCTGCTCTCACCGGACTCGAATCCGGCAACGCAACTGATGCGATTCGGATTTGAGTTCGTCGCACCGTTATCGATATCCATCTATCTTCATAGACAACTGCGATCAAACAATGAGCTGAAGCATCCATTCGCCATTATGAGAAATCTTGTAAGTACAACTTTACGATTTTGATGATGGTGTACATCATACACACTAAAGAAATTTTTTGAAGAACAACTAAATACCCAGGAATTTTAACAATGGCTCATCTTCGTGAGTATCCCAAATAGACATGACCCAAAACAGTTTCTATTTGTGCCACTAAGTCGTCATCGTTCTGCATGACAGCTGTTTCCATTTTTGTTGACGTCTGCAGCTATCAAAGTGATTTCCCTGGCGAACCCTTGTTATAACTAAGGTTTTGGCGCATTTGCATTCATTAGAAATATGGTGATTCGAGTCACATGTGCACATCAATTCTTTCTTCTTACGACGTCGTCTTCGTCTTCGTCATCGAGTCGACATCGAATCTAACCGAGTGGAGTTGAGCTCCGTGCTGACAAAGCAGTTTTAGTGAAACAGGAATGAAGCAGCGTGATCACTCATGTCGAAGTTCGATGAAATTCGGAGTTAGAAATTCATTTCTCCAAGCCGTGAAGCGTAATCAGCAGCATTGGGCATTACTGGTCGTGTTTCAAATAATGGCTTTCCTTCAACCTCTCCATGACTTATCAGCGCGTGTTTTTCACTGATAAGCTAACACGAAGTTGATGAACAGTAGTTTTCTTGTTCAGCAATCGCGAGGTTGTTATACAGCATACATTTACTTCCATAGAAAAACACACAATACAATACAACACAACAGTAGCTGAAGTTTCGGCAGTATCGCCTTCTTCAGAGCCTGGAATGGTAAACTGATGTACAATTTATTAGGCCAAACACTTCAATAACACTTACAGTAGGACGAAAAACTCCATGGCAATTACATGATCAACAGCTTCTCGAAAAACTCACCGCTTTTTTTACATGAGTTCCAATGAGGAGGGTTAGAACAGCTGAATATAGTCGCATATGGTTGATGACTGTGCCACCCCACATCAGAAATTGATGCGAGGATACGGTGCCAGGTCGCGTGTGACCATTGGGCATCCCTTCCTGCTATTCATTGTAGGGTTTCGGCATTCATCCAAAAAGCCTCAAGTAGTTTGCGCGTTTGTGTCTTAGTTTCCTGTGCGAAGATATTGACTTTAACTTCAAAATCGTTTCCGCTATGCCTTTGCATCCATCCTCTGCGTGCCTAGTGGAATACTTTGTCTTAGTTTTCGTTTGCCATCTAGGTGCTCTCTTATGCGGATACACAAGGATCAATTTCTGATGTGGGGTGGCGCAGTCATCAACCATATGCGACTATAATCAGCTGTTCTAACCCTCCTCATTGGAACTCATGTAAAAGAAGCGGTGAGTTTTTCGAGAAGCTGTTGATCATGTAATTGCCATGAAGTTTTTCGTCTTACTCTAAGTGTTATTGAAGTGTTTGGCCTAATAAATTGTATATCAGTATACCATTCCAGGCTCTGAAGAAGGCGATACTGCCGAAACGTCAGCTACTGTTGTGTTGTATTGTGTTGTGTGTTTTTCTATGGAAGTAAATGTATGCTGTATAACAACCTCGCGATTGCTGAACAAGAAAACTACGCATTCATGTTCCAATGCCGAGATTAATAGAAAGTCGAACCTGGTAACTGTTGATGAACACTTTTATTCGGCTAATGTTTCGATGTATTCGCCTCGTCTTCCTCAGGACCGATGATCTGAGTCGATGGTCTCCAGTTGTTCATTCCGATCCGCGGTCGCATCGATGCGAATCCAATGGTGCACAGCCTGAATTAAGTAACCTCAATTAGCCGTGCTCTTTGAAACAGGGCGGTTGTTGTTAATAGTGAATGCTCGGTGATTTTCGAGAATAATCCATCCTGTAGAAGTCGGTATCATTATCAGCTACCCCAGAGCGTAACAATATTTGAAAAACCGATTTTCCTTTAACCTCGGAATGACTAATCAGCATGTTGTGTTATCCATTGATAAGCTAGCACGAGGTTGACAAACGAATTTATTCAGCTAAGGTCTCAACGTCGTGGTTTTCTCCAGAGCTGATGACCTGAGTGTTCAGCTGATTGCCTTCATCTAGAACCAACCTTGTAGCTATTTAGCTTACTGGGAAATTTCTTCCTATCTCGGCTCCACTTCAAAGCCTTTCTTATCTGTCTCTAGTGGGCCTTTAATATTATTGAATTTTCGCTTTAGATATGTATTTTATTATATGAACGTTATTCATATGATGTTCTGTAGGCTAAACGTTCGAAGATAAGGTGGGCCGGACACGTAATGCGTATGAATGATGAATGACAAGAGCCGTTAGTGACTGGATTCCTCTGGATGTCAAACGTACTGCAGGAAGACCACCGACCCGATGGTCAGAGCTCTTCACAAAAAGCCTAGAAGAAAGACATGATGCTCGACAAGTCCCTAAAGCGAGCAGAACCCACTGGGCTACTCTTGCACGCGACAGAGAAAGATGGAGGATTTACTGGCGCCCGCTCCGATCACACGACGATCAACTGGACTACAGGTGATACAGGTGATCCATATAATGCTGTAAGACTCGATTTTGAAGAAAGAGTGCATGCGCTGTTTTGGAAACTTCAGTAGAGTCCAAGCAGATGTCGTCTGCTGGTTGTATTTCAGCAGTTTCTACATGAATTTTTCCAATTTGTAACATGTTCGATTCATACATTCATACATTCGTTCGATTCATACAAACCAAAGTGCCACAAAGCACTGTGGTGTGGATGCTTAGTGATTTTCTCCAGAAACCCACGTATAGCTTTCCGTCTCCTTTGTCCTACCTATTTCGTATCGTTCGTCATCTTCCCTGAATACCTTAAGTCCACTATGTGTTTTCTGTAACTGTAGGACCATATAACTTGGTTTGTTCTTCATCACAATCGAGGCATTTTCATGAACTCGGCGTTCACCGGACTTATTCGTACATCTTGCTTTTTCCGCATCTCATTGAACTCTTCGAGTATCATCGCTTCTATTTTCCGAATCATAAAATGGCCATATTTATGCCAACAACAGAACAAATTCCCGACTTTCAACTATTCTGACTAATAGATCTACATCGAGAAACTCTGCTGAGAGCAATCCTATGCCCACTGGTAAAGTCGCAGAATCATCCATCTTGATCATCTTCGACTTTGATACGATTTTCTTGCTTGACGATTTGAGGCAAATTTGGCACATGTTATATTATATATCATGTTCATCATGCCACTAAGTGCGAAAAGTAACTTCAATGGACGAAAACGCGACGAAAGGACGCATTAGTGGGTACCCATTCGAATTGCTCAATAATTCACATAACTGGATAGACGGTGAGAACATAAGTTACTTTGTTCTAATGCGATGAGTTTTTTCTAAAATTTCTGTAGAAATGTTTTAATTTAGGTGTACATCCTCATCATTCACTACGTGTGCAACATTTTGTGCTATATTCCGGAGAAGAAGTGGGTCAGCACTGCTGTGGAGTCCAAGGCATTTTTACACTTTTTTCTGTAACTAGAGCTATTTCTTGTTCGACTTAGTGTCAAAATCTAACGTCTATCAACACTTACTAGTTAGACCACGGCGGATGTGGCGCAGTGGTTGGGGGCGCCATTTCGACACACGCATGGAATCGATCCCGGCGCTTATGGCTCACCAAGCCTTCCATCCCTCCGGCGATGGCAAATTGGTACCATACTTGTCTGGGAGGATAGCAGCACTGGCTCGATGCATCGGTAGGCCACCGTGAGTCATTGTAAAGGCCAGATATGCATTCAGTCACCTCCAGTGATACTTAATGAACTCGAATGCATAGTGCGTCCCTCAGAGATTGATCAACGTTGTGAGCTTCATCGTTCTTTATCCTTTTACTAGTTAGGCCGCTTTAAAGATATAGACAATGACTGAAACGGATAGTTTTTGAAATGCTAAAAACATGAGCAAAACTTAAATTGAAAGGACTCATAAAAAAAAATATGAAAACTTTATGCCATTTCAATTTCAGGGGATAAAAACAACTATTTTAAAAGTAACCAGTGCAATGTACTGTAAATATTCTTTTAAAAGGTTTTATTCATGTTCTTTTTAGAGCGAAGGGATGAAAGTACTAGACAAACAAGCTGACTTAAAGCAACTTCTGGCGTTCCTCTCGCCGACACTCCTATGGTATCCTCTCGGTCAACTGTCGGGAGTACTCTCGAGATGTTTCGGACAAAATCGAAGGTCCACGGCGTCCTCGAATAGTCGTTAGACCGACGATGGGATCTGACTGCTACCATCAAATGAATAGTCATTTAGAACGCTGAATATTATTTTTTTCTATTCCTTCATTACTGTGAGTCCTTCATTCTGCTCTCGGGTCAGTTCGTGCTATTTGTTTTCCATATTCCTGTCTGTGCTCATTGTATAGAACTCATTTTTCTGTATTGTGAGATTTTCATTGTTATTTCCTGTGTTTGATTTTTCTCCCTTTCTGCAGATAGTTTAATCGCTTAGTTGTTTGGATGATGTCTTAAGGATTGCAGAGCTCTCTGAGCCTTCCTGTACTGACTTTCTGGAATAAGATTCCACGTGAGGGCGTAGACCTAACATTCAATAACGTTTCACAATAAAAAATGCTGATAAGCTTACTAAGAAAAATATTTCAGATCGATTTTAACTGTGCCTTTAATCCAAGAAAATTCGCTGGAATAGATGCATTACAAAATCGAAAAAGAAGATAACGAAAACTGAAGAAAGTACCTTTGCACTCAAAACGGTGTATCCATCCATTTCAATTGAGAATTACCCGTTCATTATAAACGAGATAAGGAGTAATCCCCAGTGAAATCAGCAATAAAATAGCACTCAAAGATAAGAGATGAGTCGTTCGGCGTTCATCAATCTTTGAGGTGCGGTATGCATTTGACTGAATCCATGAGCACCGTTTAGGCGATTGAATCTATATTTGGCGCATCATTTTGCTCACCTGGCGCCATTAGGATACACCCGTCACAGGGAACAACATGAGGATAAAAGGATAAAGCTCTCGACGTTGATCAACCCCTGGGGGATGCGCCATGCATTCGACTTCATTAAGTATCGTATAGGTATATATATGTATATGTATATTAAGTACGCCATTAGGATACACCCGTCACAGGGAACAACATGAGGATAAAAGGATAAAGCTCTCGACGTTGATCAACCCCTGGGGGATGCGCCATGCATTCGACTTCATTAAGTATCGTTGTATAGGTATATATATGTATATGTATATTAAGTATATAGGTGACTGAATGCATATCTGGCCTTTACAATGACTCACGGTGGCCTGCGGGTGTATCGAACCAGTGCTGCTATCCTCCCAGACAAGTCTGGTACATACTTGCCGACCCCGGAGGGATGGAAGGCTTGGTGGGCCGTGTGCGCAGGGATCGATTCCACGTGCGTGTCGCCTCCAAACACTGCGCCAGACGCGCCCTGAGGAACAACATTGGGAACACAAATCATCACTGAACCCAGTCAAGCTGAGGCTGGTGACGTGACGAATTCACAATGCTTAGCTTTTTATTTACTGCCTACTATTTCTTCACGGCAGGATAGTATTCGAAATACAACCACAGCGATGCTGAGATATTCGCAAAACTTGTAACGTTGTTAATCACCTGTATCATCTGTGGTCTCATTGATCGTCGAGTGACTCGAGCGGGCGCCAGTAAATCCTCCATTTTTCGCTGTCGCGTGCAAGAATAGCCCAGTGGGTTCTGCTCGCTCTGGGGACTTGTCGAGCATCACATCATTCTTCTAGGCTTTTCGTGAAGAACTGTGACCATCGGGTCGGTGGTCTTCCTGCAAAACGTTTGACATCCCTACGAATCCAGTCACTAACGGCTCTTGTCCATCGGTTGTCATTCATACATATTAGTGTATGACCGAATGTTGTAAGTGCACTTCCACAAATCATCAGTCCCATCTATACAAACTCGCTAGCAAAGTGTAGTTTGGTCATAAAAGATATGAAATTTCAGTTTGAATTCCATGAAATTCGAGCAACGGTGGTGTGGTAGTACGGTGAATCCAACACAAGCGAAGATAACGCTCGTACTGCGCCTACTAGGAAGTTTGTGTGCTCATTTGCAAGTGGTAGGAATTCGTATTGTATGGTGTAGAATAAAATTTTCTCAAACAAATAAGGCTTCTAACGTTGACGTATAAATTTGGAAAACTTGTGATATCTCTTGAATAAACCACGCCTAACAATCAAATTGAAATCACATCTGACGGGGTACAATTCAAAAGACCAACCTTCTGTAAACCTTCGCATAAATAGTTGATATATTGCCACAATGATGCTCAGATATTTGCGAAATTCCTCCAGGCCACAGTTGGCTGCGCTGGGGCGTGAACGCGATATTATCCTTTCCGGAGGCTAACGCGTTCACCACTGCACTATGCGGCTCCTTCGTTTTACCTGTTTCTCAGCTAGTTTTATCGATTCCCATTCACGCTGAAAGGAACGAATATCTCCGATTGCTCCAGTTATGTCTGTCTAGGTCGGGAAATCAAAATGATGAACGACTTAGCTCCAGAGCTGAGCAGAAGGAAACGAGCGGCTTCGGGAGCTTTCAAGAGCATCGATGATGTAGTGAAGAGAACAAAGAACACCCAACTCCGTGCCCACCTTTTCGACTTAACGGTACTTTCTGTCCTAACGTATGCGTCAGAAACTTGGTCGCAGCGTAAGCAGGATGAAAGCGTTATCGAACGCGCAGTCGAAAGGACGATGCTATGAGTATCCCGTTTCACACAAGTAAGGGGTGGGATCCGAAGCTCCGACCTGCGTCAACGATCAAAAATCAAAGATGCCGTTCTGTACGCCAAACACTCGAAGATAAGGTGGGCCGGGCACGTAATGCGTATGAATGATGAATGACAAGAGCCGTTAGTGACTGGATTCCTCTGGATGTCAAAGGTAGTGCAGAAAGACCACCGATCCGATGGTCAGAGTTCTTCACGAAGAGCCTGGAAGAAAGACATGATAGTACCCAGGATCGACTTTCTATTAACCTCGGCATTGGATTACGAATTCGTCGCTTTCTTTCTCAGCAATCGCGAGGTTGTTAAACAGCATACGTTTACTTTCTTGCAGTAACACATATACAACACAATTGTAGCTCACGTTTCGGCGCAATCATCTTCTTCAGAGCCTGGAAGGCAGAACTATGAAAATCTGACCGATAATTACAAGATCTACGGCTTCTCGAAAAACCCACCGCTTTTTTCATCTGTTCTCCACCGAGGAATAACAGCCGCTCAGAGTCGTCAGCCATATGCACTGAAACGCTGAAACTTCTTGAGAGGATGATGATATCATTCAAGAAGCGAAGGTTTCATAGGTATTTTCCATCTATACTTATGCGTTTCTCAACGCAGTTGTGTGATTTCATTATCTATTGCACTGTTGCGGGGCTAAACAGCTTTGGAAATATTGCATCGCCTTGTCACATTCTTTTTTCTGTGAGAAAGTGGTCTATGGAAATCTGTATTTTCGTGGTTCAGTCCCGATAACAGTTGGACAGTTCTTTGATGGAACGGATCCACTTCTCAGTGAACGGGCGCTGGCAGGATTGCTCTCGTTACATTGTGAAAAAATTTTTTACAGTTGACAAAAGTTGGGACTAAGGACGGGTGGTATTTCCGATAAACTTCAGTGTTCCCAGACACGGTTTGGATGTGATCTGAGCCGTAAAACCTTGACGAGATCCTGCTTGCTCAAGTGGTTACGGCTGATTTAATGTCCTTGATTATGTGGTACAGAATAATCTTCATGAAGAGCTTGTATAGTACGCTCAATAAGTATACCGGACGAAAACTGTGAAGAACTATTGGTCACCTTTCTCGGGAAGGATGACCATGGAAGATGTCCCCCACTTTTCCGAAATTTTTACCTCTTGAGGGTAGAATAGGGCGCATGTGGCGCCACTGCGACGCGCACGTGGAATGCGCCCATGGCCCACCAAGCCTTCCATCCCTCCGGGGTCGGCAAATTGGTACCAGACTTGTCTGGGAGGATAGCAGCACTGGTTCGATACATCGGCAGGCCACCGCGAGTCATTGTAAAGGCCAGATATGCATTCAATCACCTCCAACGATACTTAATGAAGTTGAATGCATGGCGCATCCCTCAGGGATTGATCAACGCCGAGAGCTTTATCCTTTTTTATCCCTTTGAGGGTAGAATTCTATGTAGTTTGCGAGAACTACACGTAAGTTGTGGTTGAAAGCTCTAAGTTGGTGGAAATATTTTCGGGTCCTGAAACTGTGCCTTTAACGAATTTCTGTTAGTTTTTCTCCAACGGAGTTCTTAGGATCTCAGAAGGGGCCGAGAAAGGGTTTTCCGTTATTAATTCCACGTTATGACGGGAAGTTTTGGTGTTTCTATCTTTGTTCAACGGGAACACTATAGTCGCACAAGCTCTGACGACATCTTTTCAGATTGGTTTTTTTGCGATGATTCTAGTGATTTGTTCTGTCTGTACCGACGTATACCTTTCTGCAAAGCTCTTCTGCAAGTGCCATTTATTACTAGCCATGTTAAACGTATAGCAATAGGATCAAGCTTCAGTTTCCTTCTCTTCTTGAGAAGTCCCTTGATGGTGACAGAGATGTGATCCGATTTTCTTGCTTGAGGAATTGAGGCGAGTTTGGCACAACATTTAAGATCTCCGATAAGCAGCTCATTGTCTTCGGTCGGGTCTTCTTTAACCCGCCATTTACCTTCGGGTAGCATTTCGTTCAAAACATTCCCGTCATGTAGAAGTAGACTTTTGCTTCCTGGCCGATAATACAAATTCTTTTCCAGCTTACGGCTGAATCGAATCTTCGCGAGAAGAAGGCGGTGATGAGAACGACTGCAGAACAGAATGACTACCGATGTGTCAAGTAAGCACCATATTCTGTTTGTCAGAATGTGGTCGATCTCCGCATGAGTCATGCTGCTAGGAGATTCCCATGTAAGGCGACGAGATTCTTTGATCTCCTCTCCTCGCAAACTCCTAGAGGCTTTTTGGATAAATGCCAAAAATCCGGCAATGAATAGCAGGGAGGAATGCCCAAAGGTTACACGCAACCTGGCCCCGTATCTTTGGATCAATTTCTGATGTGGGGTGGCGCAGTCATCAACCATATGTGACTATAATCAGCTGTTCTAACTTTCCTCATTGGAAATCATATAAAAAGCAGTGTTTTCGAGAAGCTGTTGATCATGTAATTGCCATGGAGTTTTTCGTCTTACTGTAAGTGTTATTGAAGTGTTTGGCCTAATAAATTGTATATCAGTTTACCCTTCCAGGCTCTGAAGAAGACGATACTGGCGAAACGTCAGTTACTGTTGTGTTGTATTGTATTGTGTGTTTTTCTATGGAAGTAAATGTATGCTGTATAACAACCTCGCGATTGCTGAACAAGAAAACTACGCATTCATATTCCAATACCGAGGTTAATTTTTTTCCCTCAGGGATTGATCCACGCCGAGAGCTCTATCTTTTTTGTTTATTAAGTTTCATCTGCTGAGGTTATGAAGGTGTTTAACTGAGTAGATTGCATGTCAGTCAAACCTTTCTTAACTCTAAAGAAGGCGTAACTGCCGAAATCTCAGCTATTGCAAATTAATAGGTGCTATAATAACAAACTCGTGTTCGCCCATTAAGAAAAACAGTGAATTATTAATCAACTTCGTGCTTAAGAGGAAGTCGATCAAGGAATTTTAGCAGTTCTCCGCTCCGGGCTGGTGGTCCTTCACGAACCTGTTCCTCTCTTTTTCTCTCTCATAATCACTTCCATGACACCAGCCATAAATATGTGCAAAAATGAAATGGTTCTGCATGACCAACCAGAATTTGCGTTCCAATCCAAATTGACTTTTATCAAAGGTTCCGGTTATTAACTGTTTAGCCACCCACTGTTGAACTCTTCAACGTGGTTATCGTCGTTGTCTTCCGATTTACCTTCGTCAGACGGTTCCCACATACGAAACTAGATTGTTCCTCTCAACATCATTAGGTCCTCTCTCGGATTTTAGCAGTTTTCTCTTTCCAGACAGGAAATTATTTTACAGAATCATCGTATGCATGTGTTGATATGCTGCTGGAAGTATGTAAAGCTACACAGTTGCAAGAAACCCATGCATGGTGTTTCCACGTTGGCACTACAAGAATTCATCAACTACAAGAATTCATCATCCCTTGGGGATAGAAAGGAGAAGATCTACCGCGTTACTTTCGTTATCTTGTAATTGACAGAAAAGGATGAAGGATAATGCTCTCGGCTTTGATCAATCCCTGAGGGATGCGCCATGCATTCGACTTCATTAAGCATCGTTGGAGGTGATTTAATGCACATCTGGTTTTTACAATGGCATGTGCTGGCTTACCGATGTATCGAGCCAATGTTACCGGCCCCGGAGGGATGGAAAGCTTAGTGTGCCAAGGGCGGTGGGATCGATCTCACGTGTGTGTTGCAGGGTGCCTCCGACCACTGGGCCACACGCGCCCTTTTGCTGCATTTGCCATAAATGGGGCATTTCGATATGATGAGGTTCCTTACCCAGCATGCTCGCTATCACACCGCCCTACCCGTCCAAAGACGTCATGTTGATTGGTGAGTGAACGTAATTCTCCCTGGAATCCCCGAGATAGCTTTCCTATGGTGCTTGTTCACCACAGCTAATCACGGAACCTTGGGTACATGAAAGAAACCCACCATTATGAGCGTAGTACACTTCCAAAACGGTAGCGATTATCACGGGAGAAATGATTCCCACGAATATTCGACTGGCCGAGAGGATGAACAAGTTGAAATACGTGAGAAAGATGCTCATGGGAAAATTTCGAACAGCTACCAATATGTGCACAGGAAGAGAGCAGGAGAAGGAATACCCGAAACTGGAGCAACATATAGCCACTTCCAATGGCTACCAGACTGTAGCCGCTCGGAACATGTTTAGAGGAGAAACCACGCTTTCAAACGATATCTCTAGCGAGAATTAGGTCCTGTTTAACCTGCCCATTATCTACAGCTTCTGCTCAACAAAGAATAGCATGAGTTACTCAAACGGTAGACTCGGTGATTGCACGAGCTCCAATACGATGTACCTTATCTATTGTAAAGTGTTTGGGGATGAATACCTTGACAAAGACCGTAGACCACTATGTCCGTATAAAGGAACACCTATACGATAAGCATAACGCTAAACAAAGAATTCCACTAGACCAGTATAGGACAAAGAGACACGAGGGCGAGGATTTCGAAGTGGCAGACGTGATCCTCTCATGTGATTCTAAAACATCAACGCGTAGTACCCACGACTCATTCTGTACAAACTTCAAGAATCCAAAAACGATTCGTGTGGAGGAATACCTCATTATCAGACGAGATCACACCCAACATCTCCGGGTGATTGCCGGCGGCAGTGGTAGATATAAAAACTAGTTGAGAGACATGCGAAACGACGGACGCGCATGGTGTGGTGGTGAATGCGTCAGTCCCCGGAAAGGGTAATATAGCATCCGTTCCCCACTGCAGACACCTGCGGTGAGGAGTTTTGCTAATATCTCAGCATCATTATGGTTACATAATTTTGTTCTTTTTTCTTTATTTTGCACAAGATGACATAACAGATTGTGCCGATACTAGCACTATTTTCATTCGAATCTTTCCCTCACATCCATAATCCACGGAGGTCTTTGGATTTGCCTGTAGGCCCTGCTGCCGTTAGAGGATTTCTGTTGGCCTTTATGAATGTCGCTGAATTGTCTGCTGGTCGAGTTTTGGGTAACCATGTTATGTTGCCCAGGGTCTAGTGAGTCGGAAGAACTATCCCAGACAAATTCAGTACAAATTCCCCGAAATCCAGGTGGATGAAATTCCTCATTGGTCTATGGCGGTGTCGAGCCAGGATCGATTGAACGGCACCCCTAAAATTGCGCTGCACCGACCTTGATATATAAATATAACGGCTACCTATGTTCTTCTACGAATTAAATAAGTAGTACTTAATTGTTCTTGCACTGCCTCAGAAACGAAAGGCCATTTCAATAACGCCTTAGTGACAAGAATAATTATGCGCTCTATTGCCGTTTTCTTGCTCCATCCCATTCTCCACCCTTTAGCCCGAACGTAGAGGAATCGTGCAACCATTTCCATTTTCTCAAGTCCCGTTTAGCACATCCCAGATGGGTTCTGGATTTCTGTGCTTGTTTTTTTTATCCCACGCTCTTTCAATTCGATCGAGAAGTTTCGCTTTTTGCTGTGATACTTCCTTAGTCATGGATCTTAGGAGAATAACTGTCCAGGTGTGCCCGTCACATGACGTCAAGTCATGTGATGACTTTATACACAAATTTATACTCTGATTTCGTGCCATTTTAAAGCACAAAAGATAATGATGTCGGCGTTAACCAGTTCTTGAGGGATGCGCCATTCATTCGACTTCATTAGGCATCGTTGGTGGTGATTGTATACATATCTGGCCTTTACAATGATTCGTCATGGCCTACCGATGTATCGAGCCAGTTCTGGTATTCTCGCAGACAAGTCTGATACCAGTTTGCCGACTCTGGAAGTTGGAAGGCCTGGTGGGCCTTATGCGCAAGGATCGATACCATGTATATTGCAGTTTGTGACGTAAACGTATACCCATGTATGGAGCAAATTTCGATAACTAGTGTTACCGTACTCTCTTGGGAAGACTTTTGTTGGGTTTCTAACTGTGACATATCGCATTCGACTCCCTGACTCACTGATCCATCTAGGCTAATTCATATTCCTACGCAGAAACCCAGCTAATGGTAAGCGAATACATGAAATTCTTGTTATCCTTGAAGGAACTCGATAAGGTGATGAAGGGTAACATCCCAGAGTAACCATTACACGATTTGATAAGAACTCTGACTGAGATAAATGTTCTTGGAAATCCGCAGTGTGACAGTTCAACCTCAAATTAGATCTTTCTGCACAATTTTTTTTTTTTACGAAGACAAGCCGTTGACGTCAGGTCAGATCTCTCCACAGCGTTCCGTAGATGGTTTCACTTCGTGGAAATCTTCATACGTCTTTTTACAATGGATTTTGGTGATATATGAGCCGTTTAGGGCTATTCTTGGCACTCTTTCCCATGCACCATGGAATTTCAAGAGTTCATTGAGGTGGATGATTACAGCTGCCGAACTGACGATGTTAAAACTCAGGGTTCATTTGAGTCCCTGATGATTTCACCATCTACCATAGTGAATCTTCGAAATCATGGCTATCGAATACCGTCACCGGTACAGATGAAGGCTATTCCCACAGGACTGACTGGCTTAGGTGAAAGCTTCTTTTTGCGACATGACTTTAGTTCTTTGAAACATGGAACTTTTCAAGATATGCTGGTCCAAGCGAAATCTGGAACTGGCAAGACGCTTGTGTTTTCCATACTGGCTGTTGAGAATTTAAATCTACAGTCCAGTGAAGTACAAAAAATGATAATAGCTCCCACTAGAGAAATTGCCACACAGATCAAAGACACCATAAAGATGATTGCACACTTCAAAACGCGGATCGCGTAAGTGTTCAATTAGCTATTCTCATTTACAGCTAGTGTTCCACATGTATAATGACTTATTTTTCTTTACCAGTTTACTAGTTGGTGGGACTCCTGTACATTTGGATGTGCAAGCTCTTAAGAGAGGTGCTCATATTGTGGTTGGCACGGCTGGAAGGATATGTCAAATGGTGCAGAATGGTAATCTTAACATGGACTGCATAGACTTGTTTGTCCTTGATGAAGCTGACAAGCTTATGGACGATTGCTTCCAGAAAGATATCAAGTAAGTTTCTATTCTTTTTTGTTGAAATTTTCCGCAATGCGTGTTCTCATCTATTAGAAGAGAGGACGCCCCTAACGCTTTACCGCCTCATGGTGCTTGCGAGGTGTTGCTGTGTCGAGCTGCGATGTACAGCAGTGGGATTCATAAGCCCAGCTAAGAGTAAGCGAACATCAGTTCCACCACCGTCCTGGTATCAAGCTAGTCACGTAGTGCTAAATCTCCCTCTGATCCACAAGGGTGGCTACTGCGTGTGATGGTGACGACCTGTGGCAGACTCTAGCTGGGCTAACCTCGGGATCCCAGTTAATAACAATGACTAAACCAGCAAAAATTCGAGAATAAAATTGGAAATTGTGGCGGGGACCACACAACCATTGAAGACGGGCCATCCAAATATCCAGGTAACGAGAGAAGAAGGCAATCAGGGAAAAAGAAGTTGAGTGGAAAATTTCAACACTTATGCTGCAAACGGGATCTTATTCATATTAAGGGAACGGAGTAAGAGACTAAGCTTCCCCAAAATCAGCAGTTTCTTATAAGTTTTGTGACGAAGAATTTTTTCCTGATTCATGTGATAATATCCTTGTTCAGTTACCTATTTTCTGCTCTCCCACCTTCACGTCAAGTAGCAGTGTTTTCGGCAACGTACCCTAGAGATTTGGATAAACTTCTGGCAAAATTCATGCGGGATGCTTCACTGGTGCGTCTAAATTCTGGTTGGTACGAGCCACTTTTATCACTTCAAGTGTCAAATTCGTTGTGTTTAAATGTGAAAATTTTAGCGGTACTTAATTTGCTATTTCTACAGGAGATGTGCAGCTTATTGGGATTAAGCAGTATGTGGTGATGTGCAGTGAACCAGCACTCGATCTCGTTCTTCGTTTACTAAAATCAGTGCACTTCAACCAAGCCCTAATTTTCTGCAATCACCACCAACAGTGAGTTATTGCCGAAGTATAGCATTCTTTAAATTTCTATCTTCTACTTTAGATGTGAACCCACCTGTGTTCACTTAGAGGACGCTGGATTTCTCTCAGCCTGCATCTCTGCTCAATTGCCTCAAACCCAACGTGATGCTGTTATCGAAAAATTGAAACAAAATAAGTTGAAGGTGCTCGTCTCTACCGACCTGGTAAGTCTCTGTGAGCTAAATTATTCTTCTAAATGTTAACTGAACCAGAATTTTTTGTTCTTACAGACTGCTCGTGGTATTGACGCTGTCAACGTCGACTTAGTTATTAACCTAGGATCTGCTGTCAATGTAGAAACATATTTTCACAGAATTGGAAGGGCTGCGCGTTTCGGTGTGTTGTGGCCTGTCGTCTACTCTCCGTCAATACTGGTTTTGACGGGTACCTTTCTTTTATTACTGATAGATATTGATTTAGGTGGCTATGGAGCAGCAGTGACTCTACTTTCGGACTTCCGGGAAGCTAGTCGATTTAAAACAATAGCCTTAGAAGGTGACTTGAACGTTAGAATCTTAGATTCCAAAAGAATACCTCCGGATCTGACAACGAACCAGACTTATTTCGAGTCTTGCACTCATTTCAAGGTTGGTCATGGTTCAAACTCGTAAAATAGTTCATGCTGAATGCCGTGATAATAAGTAGTAAGGATGCGTACTGCGCAGTGGTCGGATACGCTGTGCAATGCACATGTGATCGATCTACGCGCCGAAAGCTCACCAAGCCTTCCATCCCTCTGGGATCGGCAAGTTGCTACCAGCGGTAAGCAACCGCGGTTGATTGTAAAGACCAGAAATATATCCAATCACCTTCAACGGTGCTTAGTGAAGTGGAATGCAAGGCGCACGGATTGATCAACGGCGAGAGTTTTATCCTTTTTTCACCGTAGTAACTTTATTTCACGCAGTTCAATGGAAAGTTTTAGGTGTTTAGTGTTAGCTAATTTCAATTATACCGAGAGCTTTTCAAGCTGTTAAGGCGTCGCTGGCTCATTTTGACTCAAAAGCCTGTAGGAATTTGCAGTGTTCCAAAATGGATATCGTGCCCTGAGTCTATTTTGATTTCTGCATCGTGAATCTATTTATGAGTTTAGTCACTCCAGGTCACTGTTAATGGAAATCGCGAAAGAAAAAGAAACAGCTCCCATGTATCTCCACATGCGCACATTTCCGCACAAATTGTAGCTGGCGCTATGGACCAGGGCGTCAAATTCGAGGACAAGTTAGTTCAACCTTGTTTTTTCTCCGTTGTTATATTTTCTAGGTTTTCTATGAGTACGATTTTTAACGAGGATGTTTATTAGTTGCAAATCCTGTGCTTGCTATGATCGTCAAAAATTTCTGGATATTTCAAGCTGCTCACTACCTTTGACCGAAGAGATGCAAAAAAGAATCGACGATATTGGTGTTAGTTTATACTGTTTTGCTTGTGACTTTCTCTGTTATAGGCACTGGAATTTTCAGATTGCCCGAGCTCCAAATGTGAGTCCTCGTTTTGCGCTCGCCCATAGCTCTGGTGACTCTACCGATGTTTTGAATGCTGATGATGTAGTAAAATCAGAGAAACCGCAAATTCCAAAACCTCTAGCAGTCGAGGAGAAAAAGTATAAGTATGTTTATCTTATATATTCTTATCAATCTTAAGTTGTCAGGGCAGAGTTAAATTTAGATTCGTTCCATCTTTTCAAAAGAAGAAACGATTTTTTTACATGCGTGGTGAGCTGCTAAAGATCCGGGAGTCTTTAAATGAGGCTACATGGAGGGATTACGCTCTATCCAGGTGAGCCGAATTGTTTCCTTTTTTCATATGATTATCAAAGATTTCGTTTTTATAGATTTGACATGTCTCACGATCCTTTTCTGCCCTGCGATCAGATCCTTGACCGCCAGAAGAAAAAACTAAGTTCCACAAAAGAATCGATAAGGTGACACACGTTCATGGGGAGTTTG
>MQTX01000288.1:305850-380232 GCA_009735665.1 Angiostrongylus cantonensis | reverse complement strand
TACGGTGATGTATGCAAGGTAAGGAGTGCTTCTTTCATGGTGAAGAACTCTATAAGCTGATATGTATAGAAATTCGTACTTGCTGGGTACTTGGATGGCCCTTTATCACTAGTTGTGCTGGCACCTGCATATTCTCTTTCCGGAGTTTTGTTTGCTTAGCTCTTGTGGTTCTGTGAAGTTTCCGAGTCAACCTGACCAAAGTCTGCCGCATAGAAATGTTTAACTAGTGGTTTTAGATAGATTATGGTGTACACGTTCGTGGACGATTAATCGACAGTGCCTTCACTCTACATTTTGATCCTAAATATGACAATCTGGTGAACGCCGTCAAAGAGGCGACAAATGCTGGAATCCGTGAAGCTGGAATCGATGTTCGGCTTTGCGATTTGGGTGAGATAATTGAGGAGGTTAGACACTTTCATACTTTCATTTTTACATCCTGATAGGACTACTAGTTTCTTATGTAATTCAGACAATATGGTACATATCTGTATGAAGTCGTACACTGTTTTGGATCATTTAGGTTATGACTTCACATGAAGTAGAACTCGATGGACGCACTTACACCGTCAAACCTATCCGAAACCTCAACGGCCATTCTATTGGCCCTTACCGGTATGTCTTACACTGAATTTTACAGTCTATATAATTTAACTATATCCTCATTATTTGCAATTACAATAAGTTGTCGCTCCCTAGCGTTGTTGGTGTTTCCTGCTGCCGGTGGCTCTGTTAAATTTTCAGGAATTTAAGATTTCCGTTTGAATTTTTAAGATGTTTTAAATTTAAGTAACAGCTAAGAAAAGTACCGTATCTCACCATTGAAGCGACAGAGTAGTCTGTTTTTACTACCAATTACTTGGATACTTGGGTCCGTCTTAACTGCTTGCGCGGCCTCCAGCATAATTTCCATTTTGTTCCGAAACATTTCTGGTTTAGCTATTGTGGCTTCCTGTAGTCCCAAGTACAGCCTGGCCAAAGTCTGCCCCAGGTCGCCGCCACCACAGGCAGTAACCGGTGGTGGTTTCTGGTGCTGGTTTACTCCTAGCTAGGCTTCCTAATGGGAACGCCGGACTTCTCATCTTGCGAGGCCTTGCTGGAGGGATGAAATCCCGCTGTACATCGGAAGCCAACATCCAAGAACACCTTCTAGCGATGAGGCGGTAAACCGTTGGGAGGAGTCTGTTCTCTATTTTTACGAAGTTTGGAATCCTCGAATACCTTTCTTTTTTATCGAGAAATCATCTTCAGTTGTTGAAAAGTCAGCGTCGTTGCGACTGTATTGAATAAATGCTAGTGCTCCTATTTCATATCTAGAATAGTAAGTTGCGACACTGTGCTGTCTAGAGTATGGGAATGTTCGGAAAGATATTTGGTTATTGTCCTATTTTTATTTAAATGTCAGATTTTTAGATTACTAGACTCTCCACTCGTCTGGAAAACAGATTTTCCTGAATAGTTTACACTTACACTATATTTCTCTGGGACTTTTTAGGATCCATGCTGGAAAAACTGTACCTATTGTAAAAGGAGGTGATCAAACTCGCATGGAGGAGAACGAGGTTTGACTATCCTTCAACAATTTTATTAGGTCTAATTTCAAAGTTGTATATGGGGCATTGGTTCTCTCGCAGAGGTTTGACTATCCTTCAACAATTTTATTAGGTCTAATTTCAAAGTTGTATATGGGGCATTGGTTCTCTCGCAGAGGTTTGACTATCCTTCAACAATTTTATTAGGTCTAATTTCAAAGTTGTATATGGGGCATTGGTTCTCTCGCAGATTGTATTTCTATCAGATTGTAGTTTGTTGTGCTCAATATGGGCATAGATTAGTACAGTTTAGTGGAATATATTTGGTAGGCACATAATATTGTACGACAAATATTATTGCACCGGAACAAAATTGTCTCAATGTAGTAGGGCATGTTAAATTTGATCAATCTTTAGAGAATATTTACGATCTACAAAAAGCCGTTGGCATAGCCGTTCGGTTGGTCCCTCGAGGAGAACTTTCTTAAATTATCGTCCTGTCGTCACTATTTTTGTCGCAAGCTGGTATTTTAGGGCTTTGGGGTTCTTTATGCAGCAATTTCTTATTCACTGGCATGACGTGGTTCTGATTATGTCTTTACATGAAGAGCTTTCAAGGTGGTATGTGGTCACGAATTTCTTATCATTGCGGTATGCAATCTTTCGCCGTGGCATTAAGTATCGCCGGTGGGTGGTCGTCCCCAACTCAGGCCTACCAATCATTACACTCTCTATGTGTTGCTAAAGTGATCCCACACGTTTTTTTTTTTCGAAACGAGTCATTTAAAAGTGTAGTGAAAACCAGACGTTTTCCGCGCTAGGTTTGCAAATAATTAGTACTTTGACCCTTTTTTCAACTAAATTAAATTTGTTTTACTTATTGCATATGTATTGTAGGTTTATGCAATTGAGACGTTCGGATCGACTGGAAAAGGATTTGTCCATGACGATATGGAATGTTCTCATTACATGAAAAACTTCGAATTGGCTGAAGAACATGTTCCGTTAAGGGGAGTTTTCCTAGCTGATTAGTACTTTCTTCTATTGCTTCTACAATGGTTAATTTTAAAAAGAAAGTGGTTAAGTATAAAACTAATGCCACGAGATTGCTGAGATATTTACAAAACTCCGGAACCTAGGTGTCTGCGGTGAGGAATGAACGCGCTATTGTCATTTTCGAGGGCTAACGCCTTCACCACCACACCATGCGGGTCCTTCGTTTCGCCTATCTCTCAGCTAGTTCTATCGATCAGTGCCATCAGCAATTACCCGTAAACGGGGTTGATCTGGGGATCGCGAACCGGCAATGAACCCAGTTAAGCTGAGGCTGGTACCTTATCAACTGGTAATTAATAACGGACCCGCATGGCGTGGTGGTGAAGGCGTTAGCCCCCGGAAAGGGTAATAGCGTGTTAGCTCCCCACCGCAGGCACCTACGGTCCGAAATTTTGCAAATATCTCAGAAATTTTGTGGCTGTATTTCGCTTAATACTCTGTCAAACATACTATAGAAGGCAGAATAGAAAGTAAACGTAAAGCTACTGCGTTTTAGGTTAGCTCGTTCAAAGGCCCTTTTGAATACGATTGATCGAAACTTTGGGACATTGGCATTCTGCCGAAGATGGGTCGATAGGTTAGGAGAGACCAAGTACCTCATGGCATTGAAAGACTTGTGCGACAAGGTATCAACAGTTATTACAAATTTCTATGTCTGGATGAGTTGTATTTTGAAGAACATCGCGCAAGGCGCAAGATTAATGCGGTTATAAGAAGGAAACAACGCAGCAGTGTTATTCACTTTGTGTCCAACAGATGGCGAATGCTTATCGGTTTTAGGGAATCGTTGATCCATATCCACCTTTATGTGATGTGAAAGGCTGTTATACTGCTCAGTGGGAGCACACGTTAGTACTACGGCCTACATGCAAGGAAATTCTTTCAAGAGGCGATGATTATTGACGGTTATTGATTTGTTGCGTGTTAATTTCTTACATTCTTCTTTTCTAGGACTGTTGAAAAATATCACCATTTAGTTCATACTTCCACGGTTTTAATCAAAACCTGACCTATGGGCGCTATATAATAGCTAACGTTTCGACGTCTTCGTCTTCATCAGAGCCGATGATCCGAGTCGATGGTCCACGCTTGTTATTCGTCTCGATGTGGCGGCTTCGCCTTCATGTCGAGCCAGGTCTTCCTCAGGGGCCCATCTCCTCGTATGGCACCAGGTCACGCGTGATGACAAGACACTCCTCCTTTCGGTTCATTCTTGAATTTTTGGAATTGATCCAAAACGCTTCAAGAGTTTTACGCGCTGATGTTTTCGATTCGTGCGTGAGGATAGTGATTCCTATATGTATTCTTTCTTTGATGAGCTTACACGAAGTTGATAAAAAATATTTATTACCGGTTAACGTTTCGACGGCTTCGTCTTCATCAGAGCCGATGATCCGAGTCGATGGTCCACGCTTGTTATTCGTCTCGATGTGGCGGCTTCGCCTTCATGTCGAGCCAGGTCTTCCTCAGCGGTCCATCTCCTCGACTCGACACGAAGGCGAAGCCGCCACATCGAAACGAATAACAAGCGTGGACCATCGAGTCGGATCATCGGCTTGATGAAGACGAAGACGTCGAAACGCACCATCAGCATAGTAACTCCTACTTCAAAATCTTCTCTGTTGTGTTCCTGCACCCTATGCGCGCCTAGTGGAGTGTTTGGTTTCAATTTAGATTTACCGACTAGGTGTTCTTTTATGCGGACGCAGAGCGGTCTACCCGTTTCGCCTACGTATTCGTCCCCGCATGCTTTACATGAGATCAGGTAGACTGCACCCGAGGTCATGCAATCACCTTCTCTACCACTAGGGCAAATTATGCAGCCTTTCGCTACATACAGGTGGTTATACAGGCGGTTGCGAACTAGCTGGCGTCGTAGAGTGTTCGGAGGTGTTTCTATTACTCTTACGGATTTTTCTAGATCGGCCCTTATTAAGCAACGTTTTATGGCTGCACTTATTTCGCTAGAAATAAAGGGCAAGAAGAACGGAGCCTTGTTTTTGCTAGAATTATCGCTTTGGTGCGTAGTTTTTCCTCTATGCCTAGGAGTCACTATCCTCACGCATGAATCAAAAACATCAACGCGTAAAACTCTTGAAGCGTTTTGGAACAATTCCAAAAATTCAAGAATGACCCCCAAGGAGGAGTGTCTTGTCATCACGCGTGACCTGGCGCCATACCTCAGGCTAATCCAATGACCTGACACAGTCCTCGTCCACTTACTCTGTGCAGCTGCTATCCACCAACTAACTTTACGCGTGACCTGGCGCCATACTTCAGGCTAATCCAATGACCTGACACAGTCCTCGCCCATGTAGTACTTTGTGCAGCTGCTATCCACCAACTAACTTTACAAGAAATAAACGGTAGGTGTTCAAATGAAGCTGTTTCTTATGCAAATACAAATTTATTTGTTAAGTTCTATCTCCTAGGGTCATGAAAGTGTTTGGCTGAGTAGATCGCATCTCAAGTTGACCCTTCCAGGCTCTGAAGAAGGAAACGTCAGCTCTTGTATCCTAATGAATTCTATAATAACAACCTCGCATCTGCTTATTGAAATAAAACATCGAATTATCAATCAATGCCGAGGTTAACAGAAAGTCGGTCTTGATAATTGTTCAGTTTAAATGTACGTCTATAATCAGGGGTACTGTAACTCAAATTTTATCTTAATGATTGAAATTGAATTCGTGCCGTGGTAACGAGCTGTTCACGAGCTCTTAATGCTTCGACTAACTCGATTTCGCTTTTAAGAGATGTCTTGTCAAATCTAAGAGAACGAGATGTTGCCCGCCTTCATGTATACCGTCTGGATTCCGGGACTTCTTGCATTTGATTTGTTTCTTTGCATCGGTCATCCATGTAGATCTTCGGTTTTTTGCGCATGGATTCAGCTGCTGACCATGGATCTGCGTCTTCGTTATGAATGTCGTTAACTGTTGGTGGAGTTGCCTGTCGTTGGATTCTTGAGCCAGCCGTGCTAGAGCTTTCGCACATGAATTGGAGGTAGTGAGTTAAACCCAGACAAACCCGATGCCAATTTTCTGAACCCAGAAGAAGAGGAGGCTCGGTGAAACCAAGGTCAGCGTAGAACCAGTGCAGTACTCGTTATCATAACTAAAAATTATTTTGATGAAATATAAGGTCGGGAAGCGAGGTGAGTAAATGGACTAGGTGTAACAAATCTCTGATGTTTATTTTTTGAAACTTAAATCCTCCTTCGGCGCGTGTGGCGCAGTGGTTGACGGCGCCACTGCGATACATACGTGGAATCGATCCACGCGCCCATGGCCCACCAAGCCTTCCAACCCTCCGGGGTCGGCAAATTGGTACCAGCAGACTTGCCTGGGAGAATAGCAGCACTGGCTCGATGCATCGTGCCACCGTGAGTCATTGTAAAGGCCAGATCTGCATTGATGCCCTTTTACACACGATGCTGATGGTGGATATAATAGTAATGTCCAGTTATAGCGACTTGTTTTATGTATAAAAACATGTTGATTATTTTATTACCAAGGTTAAATGACGGTCGGTTTGAAAATTATTTTGCTACTCGCTTAGTGCGAGCTAACATAATACCGACTGCTATAGGGTGGATTACCTGTTCAAAAATAAACTATTACCAACATATAGTCATATCAACAACGATCCCCTGTATGAAAGAACACTGCCAGGTGAGTATGGCTCATACGAGAAAGATGGTCCACTGTGGAAGGTGTGGCTCGATGCGCGACGAAGACGCCACCTCGAGAACACGAACAACTGCGGACCACTGATTCGGGTCATCGGCTCTGATGAAGACTAAGACGTCGAAACGTTGGCTGAAATAAACATAAAAAACATAAATAATTATAAAATGTTAATGTCAACCTTGTGGAAACTCAACAACATAGCACTTGGTGAAACATTTTTGCACAAGTTAGCAGCTAAGTGTCTAACTAGTACATTTCATTGTGTAGAAATTTCTACTTCTGGTCTCACTAATAAAGCTGACAATTAAATTCCGTTAGCTTTTAGAGATTCATAACTCGACCTTTCTTGTCGAGTTAACTATTCTACCTAAGAGTTCCCTCTATTCTGCACTTGGAACCTTGCGTCAATGAGGCAGCCAGGCGCTGGAAAGGCACGGTGACATCATCGTCGAAGATCTTCTTGACTCCAAATAGACATACAGTTGAGTTAGGCTTTGACATGGTCAGTGAAATGTGATACTGGATGCGGCTTGAAAGTGTATCAGTTTGAAAAATTGTTGTGTAGTTGTGACAAGAACATATTCCACTCGTTAGCTCAAATTTAGAAGCCTAAACTTACCCAACTCTTGACAAAGTAAACTCATATGTTTGCTTTAACGCCAAAGTACAACTTCTCTCATATAGGAGAAATATGAATGGTTCAGACTTGCTCTAGTGACTATATCATGAATGCAAACGAAATTAGCTAGCGTGATCAAGATTGTTAGGAGAAAAAGGTTTCGCTTCTGGCATGGTGGTGGGTGGGCAATGTTTAACAGTGGGAGATCCTCGCCTCGACGTTCACTGCTAAACCCGAGGTTTATTATGGTTAAATAAACTGAAATAAGATCATTTCTAATCACAATCTTAACCGTTTTACTTACTGCGTACTCTTCTTAACCGCAGGGTATATCGCGAAATATAACTTCAATGATGCTGAGATATTTACAAAACTCCGGACAGCTGGTGTCTACGCAGACACCAGCGGTCTGGACTTTTGCAAATATCTTAGCGTCATTGGAGTTATAAGATGGTTTCTTTCAAATTTTCGAACATTTGGCAGAATAGCTTTGGCCTACAATGCGATAATATTTATCCAAAAAAAAAAACGGAATCGACTAACGATTAGTTGGTAGGTTCATCTAGATGCGTAGTCATCACTAGCCATACAGTTCCAATTTATTCCGTTTAGATTGGCTCTCTGTTCTCCATATCGAGGTTATTACAGCAGTAGCTTTCAAGAAATAGTTTCTCATCAAAACAGCCATTGAATTCTATACCAAATGGCTCAGAATAAATAATTATCGATTTTTGGAAGCTTTCCGTATAGCGATAGACATCAACTCTTATATTGACATTAGGTTGATTTTGAATAGACCGTTGCTTCTTCAAGTGCTAACGACCTTGAAGAGTTCCATGGAAACAATTTATAGCGGAAGAAGAAAATTTCAGTGGAGTGAAAATTTATGTGTTAGGACATGCACGAATGTTCGTGGTTCATGAAGACTGGCCAGGTAACTCCACTATTTAAGTGAGCGTCAATTTTTCAATGGGTCACTTCGTAATAGAATTTCGTTTACTAAAATTTATTCACTTTTCTTGACTTTGTGTCTTTTTCGCCTGTTACACTCATCGTTACATCACTTTGCTATTTTCTTCGGACGACTAAGTGGATTTTTTGGATAATCGTTATTTTACAACGGCAGCATACTTTGCATACTTCATTTCATACGCATATCCTCTTGCTACTTATGCCCACCACATCATGAGAGTAGTCGACGTGTCCTTAACGAACTATCAAGCGCTAACACGATTTCCTTCGAGTTCTTGTCGTAAACAAGGGCTACATTCACATTCATTGCCTGAGCTAAGAGAGCCCAGATTTCGTTCCTTCAGCTTGTAATCTTTAGTTGAGCTAATATAAAATATGCTATCAGTATGCAGTGCTAATTAATAATAGAGGCGAACATATTATTATGCCATACTGGCCTATTATTTATGTATTCCTCATATATATATATATATATATGTATATATATATATGTGATGTGCTACGTCATACCTCAAACATGGGTAAATAAAGCTTTATACCTTGATAAAGTAACATCAACGGTATACTGTATTCAAACGGAGTAGGGAGAGCATGGCATTACATTAAAAATAAGAAAGCAGTTACTGTAACACTCTATTACAATGAGTGATGAAGTGGTAGGAGGAGCAAGTGACATATAGGATACAATTTGACTAAAAAGAAAAATGAAACAGTGTTGATGCAAAATGCTTACGACGAATTCTAAATTTTGAACAAAGGCGAATGCCAATAAAGTCGGCATTATTCGCTTCCAGCCAGGGTTTTTGACAACATACAGGTGTTAACATATAGAGAGATTAGAGGACGACTATTCAAACATTGATTTTTGCAAGTATTGTGCTCCTAGCATGCAAAGGCTTTACATAACGCTATTTTACCGGGCGCAAAGAATGAAATGAGATGGCTACTGGAAAGAAATTATAGAATAAAAGCTATAAAATGCTCTCGACATTGACCTATTCTTGAGGGATGCACTATGCATTCGACTTCATTAAGCATCATTAGAGGAGACTGAATGGATACCTTGCCTTTACAATAATTTCTATCGCTCTATCGATGTATGCAGCCAATGCTGCTATCCTCGGAGACAAGTCTGGTACCAATTTGCCGATCTCGGTGGGAAGGACGGTTTGCTGAGCCATGCCACAGGCATCGTTCCCATGTGTATTGCAAGGTGCCTCCGAGCACTGTGCCCTACTAATCTGAAGATAGTACAAGAAAGATGCATTGCAAGTATTGTGCTCCTAGCATGCAAAGGCTTTACATAACGCTATTTTACCGGGCGCAAAGAATGAAATGAGATGGCTACTGGAAAGAAATTATAGAATAAAAGCTATAAAATGCTCTCGACATTGACCTATTCTTGAGGGATGCACTATGCATTCGACTTCATTAAGCATCATTAGAGGAGACTGAATGGATACCTTGCCTTTACAATAATTTCTATCGCTCTATCGATGTATGCAACCAGTGCTGCTATCCTCGGAGACAAGTCTGGTACCAATTTGCCGATCTCGGTGGGAAGGACGGTTTGCTGAGCCATGCCACAGGCATCGTTCCCATGTGTATTGCAAGGTGCCTCCGAGCACTGTGCTATACGCGCCCTACTAATTTGAAGATAGTACAAGAAAGATACATTGTGAGGACAAGAACCTTCTCTGTTTTATTGAAAACATTTGCTAAAGGATTGTGGTCTCCATGATATCGATCAAGGCCATGGGCCTGATTTACTTATTGTCCATTTTTGACCGTTGTTATTTATTATTATTATTACTAATTATTATTATTATTAGTTTTGATTTCACTACTAATATTTCCACATTAATAAACAACAAAGCACTTTGTACTCTGAGAGAAAGGAGATGGGCATTCAATGACTATTTATGAGACAGCAGAAGCACAAACACTCCGAAAAAATTTTAACTAACACCATTCATTGTCTAGAACTTGAAGTAAAGTGAAGCGGAAGATATCCCCCTAAGCTGGGATCGTACGGACATGTACAAAATGGTATTTCCCTAATGATAGCAGATATCAACAGTGAAAGTATCTTGATGAACCTCATTGGGTTCCAATAGAAATTCTCCTCCTATAATAGCAAGTTGTGGACTTTCCATTTTTTTAAATGATGTCTACTGATCTTACCTGAGCATGAAGCGACGTTACTATGCAAACCGAGGATTTCTATTCTTTATCTCTGCAATCATTTCATTGTTGATACTTTAATATCGCGTGTGTAGCGCACTGAATAATAGGGCGCTTCATTAAATAGACGATTTTGGGTTTGATCCCGCGCCCTGGGCAATCTAAGGTAACCATCTTTCCGGGCTCCTCGTGAAATTGATGTCATGCTTGCACGCAAGGCTAGAAACGCAGATTGACAGATCGTTGAACCATCGTATGGTCCAGATATGCATTCGATCACCTCTACGTTGCAACCAATAGAGTCGAATGCATAGAGATTCGCCTAGCGACTGATCAACGGCAAACGTTTTAGGATTTGTACCTTGATAATTCTAGAGGTTTCTTTTTGATGATGTTAGATGTTAACGATTGTTATTTGGAAGAGCACGCTCACATCCCATCTCATCGGATTTCGTCTCATCTCTGCTCTTCGACAAGCCCTCGAGGGGGCTGCTCAATTCCGATGACTGCAATTATTCGCAGAATTCGACTAACAGAGAGCATGACTTTCGATGGATTCGTATCAAAGATGTTCCCTTCCATCAATATTTTCTGGGTTGCCCTATGTCTTTCAATAAGCGATAAGCCCATTCTATTCCATTTCACTCCATTTTACTCTATTTCACGTCTCCTGTCACATTTTACGTTATTTGTGAAGATGTTGCGATGATATGATATGAATCCGTTTTTAAATGTCTTACTGCGAAATTCCCATTTGGCTTCGTAACTTATTCGACAAAGAATGTTCACAGATGATTGAAACAATTGAGGATCACTCCAGACCATTTTCTTTTGTACAGTTGCCACTCAGAAATTGTGCAATTAAGAACTCCGGCCGGTAGCAGCCTCTTCGACAATTTTATTTCTCATATCATATTTATTGTTGCATTTAACTAAAGGTATTTCATGAGAATACGCTTAATCCCATCTTTCGAAAAAAAAAAAACTCGAACAAGTTAGGTACCTCGTTTTACTGAAGTGAGAACTGTAGTGGGCCTTTGATGCTATGCAATTATTCGCAGAATTCGACTAACAGAGAGCATGACTTTCGATGGATTCGTATCAAAGATGTTCCCTTCCATCAATATTTTCTGGGTTGCCCTATGTCTTTCAATAAGCGATAAGCCCATTCTATTCCATTTCACTCCATTTTACTCTATTTCACGTCTCCTGTCACATTTTACGTTATTTGTGAAGATGTTGCGATGATATGATATGAATCCGTTTTTAAATGTCTTACTGCGAAATTCCCATTTGGCTTCGTAACTTATTCGACAAAGAATGTTCACAGATGATTGAAACAATTGAGGATCACTCCAGACCATTTTCTTTTGTACAGTTGCCACTCAGAAATTGTGCAATTAAGAACTCCGGCCGGTAGCAGCCTCTTCGACAATTTTATTTCTCATATCATATTTATTGTTGCATTTAACTAAAGGTATTTCATGAGAATACGCTTAATCCCATCTTTCGAAAAAAAAAAAACTCGAACAAGTTAGGTACCTCGTTTTACTGAAGTGAGAACTGTAGTGGGCCTTTGATGGTTTGAAGTATTGTGTAGCACAATTCATTCACTTGTCTGTCCATAGTGTGCCTGTAACAGCTTGGCGCCCATGGCCCACCAAGCCATCCATCCCTCCAGTGTCGGCAAATTGGTGCCAGACTCGTCCGGAAGGATAGCAGCACTGGCTCGATACATCGGCAGGCCACCGCGAGTCATTGTAAAGGCCAGATATGCATTCAATCACCTCCAACGATACTTAATGAAGTCGAATGCATGGCGTATCCCTCAGGGATTGATCAACGCCGAGAGCTTTATCCTTTTTATCCTTTATTTTCTTTCATAAAGAATGAACCCTTAAAGTACTTAAAGTAAAAAGTATATTTCGCCATGATTCGGTACTAATCTCGTTGAGACGAGGGTCATCGCATTCGCATACCATTATGAAACCGCTCATGCTGAGATTCGAAACATGTAGCAAGCTGGATGATAAGCAAAGAGCACAAAAGGCCATGGTTTTTTCTTGTTCTTTCATTCAATTTAATAGAACTGCCTTTTTGCATGAACTGAATTGATATTGCTAAATTCATTTTCCATTAATTTGAATATCAAATTAGTGAGGCGCGTGTAGTGCGGTGATTGGGGGCGCCCTACTATATACAGGGGATCGATCCCAGCGCCCATGGCCCACCAAGGCTTCCATTACTTCAGGGTCGGCAGATTGGTACCTGACTTGCTGGGAGGATAGCAGAATTGGCTCGATACATCGGTAGGCCATCAAGAGTCATTGTATAGGCCAGATATGCATTTAATCACCTCAAACGATACTTGATGAAGTCGAATGCATGGCGCATCCATCAGGGATTGATCAACGGTTTATCCTTTACTTTTTCAACTTTGTAAAACTTCGTATCATTTTCGTAACTGAATACTGTAGAGTTCTGTTCAAACCTAGATTATATCCGAGTCATCTGATGATCTTTTGGCTTTTGCACTTAATAAATATCTTGACTGATTTCTTAAGAATGACTTTGTTATTATTGCAGCATCAATTACGAAATCATTTACAAGCTTCAGTATTTTTAGCCATGAATATTTCTAAGAGAATTTTCCTTCCTTTGCTTAAAAGTAGGAGCTTCATCTTACATTCTTTTTAACTTTAATTTCGAAAATAACGTATAGTAACTATTCCTTAAATAGTTCCTATTTCTATGTTACCTTATGTCTTCTGCAATAACTGTTTTACATGTAATCGTTATACATCTATTCCTGCACATTCTGTAAATTGTCTCTTAACAACCCTTCCATGCAGTTGTCTCGCAGGTGGCTGAAATGGGAATCAGCACTAGTCAGCGGAATGTACTTTCCAGCGTCTGCCATCCCAAAGAAGTTTCCGAATACGCACCTTCGTCCTTTCACATGTAGCCCCCTCAAATTGTACTAGCTGAAAAAGTACACAACCTCTCTTTGAGCACTATCTCTGATCCTCTCTGTAAAACTCCACCCATTACAGACAGAATATAAGGAACACTATTAGTCATCACGGGCAGTGCCGAGTCTCTTTTCGGCCAGTGCCGAGCCTCCTTTCCGACAGTGCCTGTTCTCCTTTAGGACAGAGTTTGCCTTCCAATCGACCAGTGCCTGTCCTCTAATCTACGAGTGGCTGTCCTGCGATCCGCTAGTGTCGGTCTTCCAATGTACCAGTGCCTAGCTTCCTTCTTTTGCATCACTTGTTCTCATCTCAATCGTACAAATCGAATTAACCACCTGTCATCGCATATTAGATATTATTATTGTGCTGTTGGTATTGCTATAAACTGTTATAACCCAAACTCGAGGTTGTCCACGGCAGTTACGACAAAAAAGTCCCGCGTGGCGAATTCATACAAAGTCGAGCTTTTCACGTACAGTTGGCGGACAAAAGACAAATCCGTCCAACTCCCTAATCCACTGGCCAACTAACACATGACGAAGGGAGCAAAATGATGAAGCTCTAGGGGTTGACCAGTCCCTTCGAGATACACTATACGTTCTACTCCATTCAATATCGTAGAGGTCAATTATTACATATTCACCCTGTATATCAATACCTTCTGGAAGCCTGACGGAGTATCAAGTCAGTGTTTCTATCCAGCAACACAAGTTTGGTAGCAGTTTGTCTCACGGAGAGATGGGAGAGGTCCTTGCCGCCAGATCGAAGCAAAAACTATTTTTTTAATGCGGCGCATTCCTGGCCACTGCATTGCACACACCACTAACAAGCATTAGCACTTTGGCGACCACGCCGATTCTTCGGTTGGTTGCGGACCGGACGGCACAACTTTCAGCCATAATAGACCATCTGAATTTTTGAAAATAAACAATAATTTTTTTTAACTAGTGGACGTCGGTGGTAGAGATGCATGGCTTGTAGAAAAAACTTTTTTCTATCGTTCTATGGCTATGATTGTTGTTTATCATTCACTACATGTTACCATAGAGCGCCTGAGGCGCAGTGGTTGGAGGCGCCAATGCGACACACACGTGGAATCGATCCACGCGCCGATGGCCAGCTAAGCCCTCCATCCCTCCGGGATCGGCAAATTGGTACCAGACTTGTCTGAGGGGATAGCTGCACTGGCTCGATACATCGGTAGGCCACCGTGAGTCATTGTAAAAGCCAGATATGCATTCAATCACCTTCAACCATTCTTAACGAAGTCGAACACATGACGCATTCTTCAGGGATTGAGCAACACCAAGGGTTTTATGCTTCTTATCTTTTTATATGTTACTATGGTTCATCAAATGATCACATTACTGTGAGCGCATGGAAGTGTTTTCTCATCCTATCGGCCTGTATTTCAGTATTTTTCATACCCTTACACTCCATGCGACAACTTTCATTCACTATGGGAATGACAATTGAAGTAGCAGCGATTAGAAATCAAATTACTGGTTAGTGAACTCGTCCAAAGAGCGGTTTTTTTATGTTTCAAGGTGCAAGAATAGAGCTTTTTCCGAGGACGCCCAACGCAACATCTGTGTTCTACAAGCAATCATTTGAAAATAAAAAGTGTGAGACATGTGGGCATCGCGGTGACCGCTTCTGCAAAACCACGATGACACCTACCGGTTTCACTCTCACGACAGTGTTAAGTGATGTCTTAGCCAAAGAGCGAAAATCATTGTTTATATATATGTAATGCAGAATTTTCGATTGTAGGAGAAGAGTTTCTATCCGAACTCGATGAGGCTCATGAAGAATCCTTCACTGAAAACATTTGCGACCATTAATGAGACCCTAGTTAGTTCATGGAGAAATGTCTTTCTCTTCGCTTCACTTTAATTGATGCACAATAAACATTGTTATTTAAACTAAAATTTCTCGGGAAAATTTGTGCTCCTGGAGTTTCATTCAATGCCCACTTTCTTCGTCTTAGTTTACGAAGTGTTTTGTTTCGTATGAACGCTACGTATATGAATCATTAATATGGTGAAAAGATGAACGGCAACAATACCTATGATAATAGCAGTAATAATATTGGCGGTATTATTAATACCTCCAAACGGCGTACCGCCTCATCGTGACTGGGAGGTGTTCCTGAGTGTTGGACTGCGATGTCCGGGGGGATTCGTTTCCTTGGCAGGGTCTCCAAAGCTGAGAAGGAGTCCGGCTTTTGCATCTGGAAGCCTAGCTAAGAGTAAACCAATAGTAAGATCCACCACAGTCCTGGTATCAAAGTCGCATGGTGGCAAATCTGCCTCTGGTCCACAAGGGCTGCGGCTGCCTGTCGTGGTGACGACTCGGGGCAGACTTTGGCCAGGCCGTCCTGGGGATTCCAGCGAATCACAATGGCTTAACCAGCAATTCTCCGAAAAATGGTGATTATGATGGAGACCGCGCAACTGGTGAGGACGGCCGTTCAAGTAAGTATCAAGTAGGCATTACGAATAATGGTGAAGGTTTTCAATAAATATAATGGCTATGGTTCCATAATTTTGAATTTGAATTACAGGAAGACCCATGAGTCATAGAAAAAACCCGTGAAACTATCGATAGCATTATTCATGACATGACTGTACATTTTGGGCGGAACTTACACTTCTAGCTTAAAGGTAGCGCGTATAACGCAGGGCTCGAGGCTCCTTAAAATACACACTGAATCGCACGGATCCTGGGTTCGTTTCCTCACTCCAAGCTCACCAAGCCTTCCATTCCGCTGGAGTTGAAAAATTGGTGCTAGAGACTTGTCTGCGAAGCTGACCTAATATGTCGGTTTGCCTCCTCAAGTCATGCTGTGAGCCATACATGCGTTCATCCTCCTATTCAGTGCTACGAATTGGGTTCAATGCATAGCGCATCTTCAAAGGATTCATTAACACTGAATACTTTTACGTTTTCAAATCAACGATTAGTGTCGTAGTAGGTTTAGGCAATACTGTTCGGCATTTTATTCGTTACAAAAGCATAGTATGTTCTCTGTGCAACTCTTTAAAATCGTTATGTCTTCATGAATATACACAGACTTGTGTGTATTTGTTTGCGCGTATACACGTGTGTATAATCATCGACTTTCTCAAGATATCCGACATGCCATCATCCGTTATTCAAACTAATATCCATTGTTCTTTTCCCATTTGGTCCGAATTTTAAAGGCGCACGAGAATCGCCGTCGCAACTGGAGGATTGTCGGTAGGCGGAACGAGAAGCCCCGACTGCGGGACTGAGTGGTGGCGCCGGTCAACACCACCACCACCTTCTCCTCCTTCTCTTTCTCGCCCTCCTTTCACCACTAAAGCTGCTATTGTTTTCAACGTTGGTAGTGCTTTTGCTAATCGTCCGTTAACAGAAATTCCACCCATGTCTCCTGAACATTTCTACTCTTCTATTCTTCCCAATTGTGTTTTAACATTTATTATCAGTGATAATTTTAACATTTTGGCACGAATGCACCTCTTTCCTTTATCAACTTTGTAATGACATCAGTGAAGTACTGAAAAAAACAGGGTTTTCCTCGGCTCTGTAAGACCTCATATTCAATTCCCAACATGTTTTCTTCATTCCAATCAGCAAACTAATTTCACTAATCCTTCATTATTGCTTAATTAATGGAGTGCAGAAAAAACACCCATTCGGCCTTATTACTTGGCTTTCAATTTGCCTTGTTTCTTAAATGAAAGCGGCTTGAAGGTGTTCTACAATGTTTCTCACATTCTGAGTGTTTTGCTTAAACTTATTAGAAAGCAATCATTGAAAACAGTTGGTTCCATAGAATAAATATCCTTTAGTCTAAATGGAACGAGTTCCAATCAAACACTCAACTATTGAGAAATTCTTTGCGAGGCATTCATTTCACCGGGTTGCCTCCTCGCGTTACTTCCTACCACCTCTTTGTCCTCGTCGAGATTTCAGCAGAACACTGAAAATAAAGGACAAATTCTGAATTGCCACGAGGATATGTTGTTCGTATTTCTTTGGTTCGTGAAATATCAATTAAAATATCGATCGCAAACTATTCATCGACGATAGATTTTCAAGACCTCCTTCTAGTGCTTAAAGAATAAAGGATAAAGCTCTTGGCGTTGATCAATCCCTGAGGGATGCGCCATGCATTCGACTTCATTAAGTATCGTTGGAGGTGATTGAATGCATATCTGGCCTTTACAATGACTCGAGATGGCTTGCCGATGTATCGAGCCAACGCTGCTATCCTCCCAGACAAGTCTAGTACCAATTTGCCGACCCCGGAGGGATGGAAGGTTCGGTGGGCCACGGGCGCAGGGATCGATTCTACGTGTGTGTCGCAGTGGCGCCTCCAACCACTGCACCGCACGCGTCCTTTGTTCTAGTGCTTATCTTTGATAATCCTCGGAAATTTCAATCGTATGTCAAAAAGTAATCCTAGCCCGATCTTCGGCTACATTTCTTAATCTTCTTTGCTCTTTTTTTACAGGTACGATTCATCTTGAATAAGTCGGTGATAAAAATTCTGAACTCTGAAAAAAAGAACTCGATCTTTCTGTTTACCACTCCACTTAGCTTTCACTACTTCTTTATGACAGCTGTTTATTGCCAGAGTTAATGAGCGAAAAGGTTATTTGATCTGCAACATAGACTTTGTCATAATAACATTAATTATGGACAAAGAACGCTCTTAAATTAGGGTAATCCTTCAAGAAATTGAAAAAAGCAGAACTTGGGAAGGCATAATTATGCGTGATCTGAGCGAACAGCGTAGGAAATATCCCAATCTTTAAAAGGCTCATCCTTTTCATTCTCCTTGTTTTTTCTCTTCATTTCCTCTCTCTTTCTGTTTCGCTTGAGTGTTTTTGTTTATTTTTCCTCATCGTCCGTTAAGAAGCGCGTCTGATCGTCACCGTATCCAATATTTTCCTGCCATGTTCAAAGTATAATCTAATGTAAATTCTTCATCATTCGTATTTTATCTATGCATCATCGCCGAATGATTTATTGTTTCGCAAACATTCGTTCATTATATTAGAAGTCGGTACTCTTGTAGAGATATGATCTCGTAAAAGTTCAATCTGTTTTTCAACGATTCCGAACTTGACGGCGTTAAGGAACAGGCGATAAATCTGACTTACATTCCAATGTATCAAATATTCATTTACTGAGTGACCTTAAATCAATGTACACTATACTAGGAACTTGGCGCGTGTGGCGCAGTGGTTGGAGGCGCCACTGCGACACACACGTGGAATCGATCCATGTTCCCATAGCCCACCAAGCCTTCCATCCCTCCGGGGTCGGCAAATTGGTACCAGACTTGTCTTGGAGGATAGCAGCACTGGCTCGATACATCGGCAGGCCACCGCGAGTCATTGTAAAGGCCAGATATGCATTCAATCACCTCCAACGATACCTAATGAAGTCGAATGCATGGCGCATCCCTCAGGGATTGATCATCACCGAGAGCTTTATCCTTTATCCTTTATACTAAGAACCTTGACTTTCGTTCGAAACTTGCAGATATTGACACCTATGCTCTTGGTCTCCTCATCTAAATCCTCATAGCATCCTGATAAGATTATCTTTACGTTCATCCTTTTCTTTTATTCATTGCTCGTGGAAAAATCTTGTTTTCGTGCCATTCTTCATGATCAGATTACCGTAGTCAATAACATCATAGCGAGACTCTTTGCCAATCTACCAATGGAACACAAAGTCTTCTACAAAAGCATTTTCCTTTCTGAACAGACAAAATGCGATGTTCTTTTTGAACTTCTAGATTTATTTCACTGTCTTCCAGCTGCAGTCTGTAGAAGCGGTCAGATTCATTCATGGGTTCGGCTAAATTTGAATGTCGTCGTCTCAATCATGTGATGAATACTGGATGAAAATGCTTCTCACAGGAGTTCTAGGTTGCTGTACTAGTGCGTTCAAGTCTGAGCTCACAGAACTCATTACAAATCCAACGTTGTCGGCTGTCGTAGCTTAATGAGGTGTTTCCCGTCGCACTATTACAATTTTTCCCACACCTAAGAAATTCCTCCCACGACAGAGATTCGTGTGATTCATAGTTGATCTAGCAGTATAAAAAGGGACACATAGTGGACCTATGCAAATTAAATGGAAGAATTTCAATGAAACAAATGTGCATAGTGGTCTAGAATTCAGTTACATATGGGAGGAAGTGTTAGCGACATTCAAATAGTCTAATTATCTCTCAATTTTCTTCCTTAGACAACGGAAGATTTCACCTAGTGACTGTATCCCTCAATTCTTTTGCAGTGTTGTTAGCCATTACTGCCTTTTTACTTGAATACAGTAGTAAAAGGGGGCGTGTGGCGCAGTGGTTGGAGGAAGCCACTGCGACACACACGTGAAAGCATCACTTCCAACGATACTGTGAATATTCATGAAGAAGTACGATTAATATAAATTGGCTAAAAAATATGCAGCCGTCGCCTACAACCGTAGTGCATGCGATGAATAGAGGATAAAGCGGCGAGCGTTAACTCCTTCGTAATCCACCGTACTGCCGAGCCCGTAAGAGGTGGAAGACTTGGTTAGTCCGAGGCGTGAGATCATACCAATGAACATGGGGCAAAAAAAGGATAAAGCTCTCGTTGTTGATCAGTCCCTTAGGGATGCGCCATGCATTCGACTTCATTAAGTATCACTGAAGGTGATTGAATGCGTATCTGGCCTTTACAATGACTCGCGGTGGCCTACCGATGTATCAAGCCAGTGCTGCTCTCCTCCCAGACAAGTCTGGTACCAATTAGCCAACCTCGGAGAGATAGAAGGTTTGGTGGGCCATGGGCGCGGAGATCGACTCCACGTGTGTGTTGCAGGGCGCCTCCGACCTCTGCGCCCCACGCGCCCAACCTGTGGGTTTTGGAAGTCAACTCCAACCACTAGATTACACGCACAAGGATGAATATAAATGAAAAATTATCCATCTAACCTCGTATGTCTATAGGTAAGTTGTCTGATCGCATGGAAGATGTTTTTTCGATCCGACGAAGTTGGGTCATATTTTTTAGTTCATTGAGCATTAAACGAATCGAACGTTCATTGTTTGAACTGACAAACACCAGCTACATTCAATTCTTCGTCGTTTCCAACTCCATTCATTCACTTCTATTTGCTTTTATTGGCAGTTCCGCAGGAATGAATAGACATGAAGTTGATTAGCCACGCCCACATACACTTCCTGAGAGGTTCCACTTTTTCTGTCTCATTTCATCTCTCGTTTTTTAGTCGTTTCTTTTTTTTTATGAGGTTTTATCACGCATACATGGTTGTAAATTTTGCGTCCAAGCTACTACTTATTATTTAGTTTGTATAACAGTAAAATTTTTCTGTATATGTTTTAAAGAGGAAGGGAAAGTGGGATAATGTTAGGGATATAACTTAGAGTTGTCAGTTCAAACCTGGATTTTTGGGCTATTCAGTAGTTGAGGCCTGATAATGTAAAACACAGATTACAATCTTAATAGTTTTTAAATGAAAATGTTGAAAGAATACAATGTTTTGTATATAAATTGCTTTTCTTTAGACTAGAATAGGTGGCCCATGAGTTGTTCCTCTTTCCTAATAGGCCAAGTAAAGCTCCTAAAGCCCCTTTCTATCGTGGACTTTGATTTATCCCTATTTTAAAGCGTTTTGACTTGTTTTTTGGTCTTCTAAGGAAGGTCTACCAAATGCTCTTCACCGCAATCAATTTGGACGTAGTGACTCTTTCGATTTTTCTCCTACGCTTCATATTATTCAAGTATAATTTCCGCATCTTTCTTCTTCGCTCTTCTGAAATTTAGTATAAAAATTGGAAATTGGGATAAATTCAATTATATCACTTTATTATCCAAGCGAATTCATTGGTGAGAGTTCGAATGATTCACAGTAAGGAAATCCTGTTAAATATTTTCGATGATGATCTTGTTTAATGGCAGCATGGATGATCAATGTCTTGGTTTCTTGATAAGCTTACATGAAGTTGTTACAAGTCTTTATTGTGGCTGATGTTTCGGTTCTATCGTCTTCTTTAGAGGCGTAGTATGTCGAGCTGAGTGTTTTTGTTTTCAGTTTTCTCCGAAACAATCAATACAAATGTGTTCCTGTTTCGTGCGAAAATAAGAGGATTTTTGTAACGACTACTATGTGAGGGTTCTACAACTCACCTTCGATAGACGAGGATCAAAATCCATAATTGCATACACAAAAGATGGATATTGATTGCGGTCGATGTCAATTCGATAACATAGAATTGCACATTCTCCTTCCATATTACACACTTCACAACCTCATCTCAATATTCGTGCATATCATTTCGTCAGCTGTGTATATAATATTGTCAATCGCTCATTAGATTTCGTCGCACACCACATTCTACTTCGCACTTGGCGCATTCATTTCAATTCACTTGCATTTCGTTTCGACTTACTGCAGTAAAACTCAGAAATATTGATTTCAGCTGTTAGTAAACAAATAAAAAGCATGATTTATAGTAAACCAAGGATCACTTGTAGCGATCTAGGAATGCTAGCATGTGACTGAGCGCCGTGGGTATTTCATTCGTTCCTTGGTCAGCAGCTGGTATGAATGGCATCATATGACTGGTGGAAGCTCTGAAATCACGCTTTTGTCATCAAATCTACTGCTTTCTAATAGGTCGGTTTTGGTGCATGCGTCTCGTTCTTCCAGCATTCCAGGTCCGACTCACTTTTTTCACTCCAGAAATACTTCTGAGCAAACAGGGAAAGGGGGAACCGGTTTGGTAGCATATACTAGCACCTTCGATAGTTTACCAAACATCAAACACTTCTTTGAAGTCCTGAAAATGTTGTAGTTCAGTCGTCGTAAAATCCATCACCTGATGGTTATCTTCTGTTCAACAATATGAGTCATTACATTACCGTTCTCTCTCAACATGACATTGCCGTTCTATCTTCACTCGTTCACTTTTTACGGTAATGACCTGGTTGGTAGTAGAATTTACGATTGCTCACAATTCGTGATGGTTGTGGTTAATGCTGTCTAAGTCGGAATCTAACGTTCGACATTCTTTGTAAGCGAATATCATAGATAGCAGCATAACTAACATTTCGGCATACTTATGGTTGTACCTCACATCGTACCTTTCCATGAAGAAAAAGAATAGGCAGTAAATGAAAACGTAAAGCTCACCTATATCTCACAGTGGTGGTGCAGCGTTAGCTTGCTATGAGAGTTGCTTATCATGGATCTTTTAATTATATGCACTTGAAGAGTTGAATGAGGGAATATCGAGACTCTAACGAGTAACGACTCTATGCTGTGCACCACTGGCTGAGGTGACCGTCAGTGTACACTTCGACTTCTTTACCTAGGTTGCTTCTTCTTATAACAGGATCATTTTTTCTTCTGTTTCAACATTTCAATCAATAACATGTTGATCTCAGGACGTCTGAGTCACTGAAGTACATCTGTTCTACTTAGCAAACGTCTGTCTTCAAGTATCAGATATCATGTGGATCAACAGCATTCATGTTGTAGAGACGCGAAACTGTTTTACACTCGATAGGGGCTGATTCTATGAAAACTTCGATAGATGGCAAAGATCGATAGGACTAGCTGAGAGACAGGCGAAACGAAGGACCCCCATGGTGTGGTGGTAAACGCGTTACTACCCGCGGAAAGGACAATAGCGCGTTCGTTTCCCACCGAAGACACCTGTGGTCGGAAGTTTTGCAAATATCTCAGCATCATTGAAGTTATATTTTGCAATACACTCTACCATTAATAAAAGTAGACAAAAAATAAAACGGTTAAATCTATGAAAACTGTCCTGAGTTCCCTTTAGAATCAGAGAGCACTTGACTGATGTTATTTTTTTCTAGTGACACCTAACTAGTTCTAGATAAGAGTAGAGGTTAAAGTTCTAGATAAGATTGTTGACTGGCATGTTGTTCTACATGCTTTCTAGCTTTCTTCCTTCATCCATTGATGTTTGCTGCACTCCATAAGCTCGTCTTTAATCCATCCGCCTTCTTCTACTGATTGATATAGTTCATTGTTCCCAAGCAATTGCCAACAGTTATGTCTTCGGAGTTTCTTTCATTTACTTCAAGCTGTTTTTATTCGATTTCTCTTTTAGCTAATTAGTAATTAATTTTTATACATGCTTGTCTGTGAATACCCAGGTGTTATTCGCAACGTTTTTCTTCCTTCTTAATGAAACCGCCATTTTTAAAAACGGATTTGAGATTGCCGACGTAAATACCATTCAAAACTGTTCCAGATGTACCTGATTTGCGACGATCCGACCTTGCGGCAAGATATCCTCCGAACACTCGGCTTTTCCGATGACAAGTTGTCTGGCAAGGTGTTCAACTTGTTCCCTGTATTACCCACAATTGGCGATCTGGTTGTGGCTGTAGAGGATTTGTCTGACAAGAATTTGCATTCTGCGATTAAGTACTTCCTTGCAAATGTGAGCGATTCTGCTTTTTTCTTTTGGAACTTACATCTTCAAAGCACACTTCATTCTTAGCTTGATATGTCATCGAATCTCAATGTACGGTTCGTCTAGTTTAGCACATAACGCTCCGGCCGCATTGATGTCAATGCATGCAGTGCGAAAGTAGTGACCGCTTTCAGGTTTAAACCAGGATATCTCAGCTCACCGTCTGGAGTCCACAAGATGTATTTTTTCGTTGTTTCTTCATCAGTGCCATAGTAAATGAGGCTGCTGCCCTTGTGTTGGATAGTTTGAAAATTCGAAGTTTCGACTTCAATCCCTTGATAATTTTGATTCTAAAAAAATTAAAATCTAAAGAATGTTCTATAAAAATCATTCCCGACCTTATAACGGTACAGGAAAGGTTCTACGGTAATTTCTGTTCCTCTACTACGTCTATGATTAACACATTTATGTCGATTTTCGAAAGGATAGGAGGATGGATTAAGGATGTTGCTAGTTAAAAAGTTTTCATCTAATGTGCTACCTCTATGTACTTCCAAATGCAAAAAATTTCTACTACCACAATGATGCTGAGATATCTGCAATATTCTGGAATACAGGTGTCCGCGGTGGGGAGTGAACACGCTATTACACTTTCCGGGGATTAACGCGTTCACCACAACACCAAACGGGTCCTTTCCTATCAAACCTGATGTCGTCAGTATTACGTGGATTATTCCACTGCCCTTCTCTAACATTTACCCCCTAGTCATGGTTGGGGGACGTTCGTGGCTGTCAAATTATGACGTTCGTTACGGTACCTCCAGTTCTGCCAATTATAGTCACGGAAGCACGACGAAAAGAAGCTGGACGGTTGCATCCGCTTGCCTAGACAGAAGTATATCTGCTTAATAGCAGAAGCAGGTGACAAATCGTTGGTGAGCTATCTTCAAGATCAGTAACTATGAAACACCTCATTAAAGTAGGTGTGACGCTTTTTGTGTTCTGCTAGCCGACTCTGGTCGCCGTTACTACTTCATCTACTCTGGCGCGTGACAAGAGCCATAGAAGACTCTACTGTTACCAACTTGACCTTTTCGATGGATAATAGAATTACAGGTGGTGAAGCTGATGTTCCACGGGATGTAAAAGCTAAGCTCACCCATGAAGACATACTAATTACAGACTGGGACGTGAAATATGATAGGTGCGTTGTACCAATGTCTGGAAAGCATGATATTTAATCGCAAGTCATATAATGGCTAGTCATGCAGCTCGGCGTAATTAACATACTTCTACGATTTCAATGAGGTTAGTCGAATAGACGGTAAATTAGAGAGGAAGCTAAGTTTTGTCACATTGTCTTATATCTATATAATATGATCAGAAACCCCTAATATTTAAAGTATGCGAGGAATTCACCTAAAGTATTAAATAACATGAAGCGCGGGAAGTAAAGTAGTTAGAGACGCCGTTCATTACAGGAATGATCGCCAGTTCAATCTTATCATAGACTAAATAGGACCCCTTTCACATGTTCCCTTTCGGTGAAGAGAATTAGTGTCAAATTTCCCTCTGAAAAGCTCTTTCCTAAAATAGTAGATGAATGAATAGTATGAAATGTGATCATGTGTAAAAGGATAAAAGGATAAAGCTCTCGGCGTTGATCAATCCCTGAGGAATGCATTCGATTTCATTAAGTATCGTTGGAGGTGATTGAATGCATATCTGGCCTTTACAATGACTCGCGGCGGCTTGCCGATATATCGAGCCAGTGCTGCTATCCTCCCAGACAGGTCTGCTACCAATTTGCTGACCCCGGAGGGATGGAAGGCTTGGTGGGCCATGGGCGCAGGGATCGATTCCACGTGCGTGTCGCAGTGGCGCCTCCAACCACTACGCCACACGCGCCCTTGTGATCATGTATAGTATTTTTTATACACTTCCTAACATATCGTGCCTCAGTCTTGAAATTTTATCTCTCTCCTCGGTTTTTTAAAGACGTTTTTCAACATAAGGTTCATCTGCCCTTTTTTTCGATATAAGCAGAAGAGCGGGAACTAAATCTCTGAGTTTTCGGACAGAAATGTCGGACTCCTTGTCAGCTTTAGGAACTCTACTGAAATGAAGAACAATCGACTGTACTTAACAATTCAACGAGAAGGAAAGCGGAATGCCACCCAGCTGTGGTTGACACCTTCGCCACATAGAGCTCTCATTATACAAACTACTTCTCATTCTATTTAATGAGTACATCGGTCTCTCACATTTCAAACTGAAGCAATGACAAAACTTTCCCCTGGAAATGAAGGGATTCCTTTTATAGAGAAAAAAGAGACAAATCGAAACAAAACCTTGTGCTATTTTTAAAAATGATCTTTCTTTTTCATTGCTTTTCCAAATATTTCTCATTATCTGTTTATGACAGCTGTTTATTGCTGGTGTTGACGCTCTAAAGAGTTTATCCAGTAAGCGTAAAGCGAAAGAGAAAAGCGACCTTCTTGGGCATCAGTCGTAGCGTTAGTGCAAGTTCATGTGGACTAAGTTGCACTTGCTTGTCGTCACTTACTAGTTCCGCTACAGCTATTCAGTGTGTTAGGCCATTCAGATTATCGATAACAATCATCATTGCTATCGACTTATTGATTGGTAACAAATCTGTTTATGATCGATAAATCATCGAACAATCAATTCGTTTCGCTCATAACTCGCTCTAGACCTTGAGGTGACTGATGTAAACGATATCTGAAAGCTCATTGAGTTTGACCGATCTTACTGGCATTACCGCTTTCATCTTCGTATGCTTTATAATATTGCAACAGTTTTATTGCTTATTGTACTACCTATAAAAAATTGGATAAAGCTGTCGGCGTTGATCAATCCCTGAGGGATGCACCATGCATTCGACTTCATTAAGTATCGTTGGAGGTGATTGAATGCATATCTGGCCTATACTCGCGGTGGCCTGCCGTTGTACGAGCCAGTGCTGCTATCCTCAAGCATCGTTTGGCAATGACTCGCGTTGGCCTAGCAATGTATTGAGCGAGTACTGCTATGCTCTTAAGCAGAACTGGTGCCAATTTGTTGACCTCGGTGGGTTGGAAGGCTTGGTGAGCCATGGGCGCTGGGACTGATTCCACGTGGGTGTTGCAGGGCGCCTCCAACCACTGCGCCACACGTGCCGCTCTCATTGTTAGCAATAGTAGCTAAGAATAAGCGCCAGTTGTTGTAAGCAGTACAACATTAAAAACTAGACAGTTGGTTGTCCCTGAGGATAACTAAAAGAACAGTTGAGTTCATGAACAATCATGTACAAAATTATTTTTTTATACCGAATTATGTCAGGCTGAGAAAATGTTGAAGTTGGCGGTGCTGAAGAGATGCTGGACTGACGGCGAAACGGACCGCCTTGATGAGATCGTCAGGACAGAACTCCAACAAGCACACGAAGGAAATCAGTGTGCTTTAGAGAAGTTAACGTGAGTTTTGGACAATTTTAAAGGAACAACTGGGCAAACTTACTAGTTCACTTCGTTTCTAATAAATTTCTCGAAGTCTTTTTTCACAATTACTTGTCTTATCAGTGATAAAATTTCACCTATCAATTCAGCTCTTAGGTACTGAGGTACTTTGAAACTGGAAAGTTATCTTCACTGTAGTAACTATTTAAAAGGATGAAGGATAAAGCTCTCGGCATTGATCGATCCCTGAGGGAGGTGCCATGCGTTCCACTTCATTAAGTATCGTTGGAGGTGATTAAATGCATAACCGGTAGTTACAATGACTTGCGGTGGCCTGCCGATGTATCGAGCCAGTGATGCTATCCTCCCAGACAAGTCTGGTACCAATTTATCGACCGATGGATGGAAGGCTTAGTGGGCCATGGGCGCAGGGATCGATTCCACGTGCGTGTCGCAGTGGCGCCTCCAACCACTACGCCACACGCGCCCTTTATTTATATCTCCTAAAATAACAAATCGTCTTTCATCTTTGTGAAAAGAAGGGACTTCCAAATCCCAAATAAAACTCTTCACTTGTCAACTATTTTTCTTTGTTTGTTGGGATTTAAATAAATGTGAATGGCGCCCTTGGTATTATGGGACCGACACAGCTTCACGTGTCGATGTGCACTCCATAGTAACAAAAGCAAGGCGATGAGTGGCCGGTGTGGGCTGTCTAGGAGTTATTTTCCTTCCGTTGGTTTATTTTTGACGCGGAAAACTTCTTCCTATACTTATTGCAATCCGTTGATAACTTGTCCAACACAGATGCTGTGGCGAATGCCGGCTGAGAGAAGCTCTATTTTGCACTTAGAATGCAACGAACCTTGTCTCGAACGAGTTTATTGACTAGTGATTTGACGGGCAATTACTGTTAATTCAATTTTGACCGCCACAGAGAGAATTATGGTTATCGTAGGTAACGGGCGAGCACTGAGAATAGCGTGTTTACACTATGGACAATAACAACATGTACAGTACCATGCACACCCTCCATACCTGTAGAGCGATTGAGCGCAATTTCTTCTACAACCGTTTCATTTTCGAGGTCCCTCATATCTTCCATTTATGGAAAAATCGTCTTTTTTTTCGAAAAAACCTTTCGGTTAACAGCGCTTCTGTAACGGCTGAAAACTTGGCGCCATGTTAAGCGGCCGGGCCGCTAAACACCGCTCGTCGCGAATCTGTCAGAAGTCTGTACTCGATTGAGAAGTCTGAAAAGCACTGCCAAAAACTAATGAGTTCATTTAATTCATCTTTACATTTATGACCCGGAAAAGATTTTGAACCTTTCATATGAAGGACAAAAATATAAAAGCACCATTTTCTAAACCTATGACTTCTAACCGTGCCCCCATAGCCCACCAAGCCTTCCATCCCTCCGGGGTCGGCAAATTGGTATCAGACTCGTCTGGGAGGATAGCACCACTGGCATCGACAGGCCACCGCGAGTCATTGTAAAGGTCAGGTATGCATTCAATCACCTCCAACGGTAATGAAGTACTACGTAGTACTAATACTTAATGAAGTCGAATGCATGACACATCCCTCAGGGATTGATCAACTCTGAGAGCTTTATCCTTTATCCTATTCTTTATGACTTCTATTTACAGTCAGCTTCCTGATGGAACGTGGAAAACTGAACGTATGGAGCAACTAAAACGATGGCGAACAATTCCTTCAATAAGCTACAGTACTTTTGTAGTAGATGATAACTTAAAAGTAAGCGAATCAGATAGAATTCATTGTATAAGTAAGGCACTCACTACTCTAAAAAAGCACATTCCTTGATCATATTATAGAAATAATCCTAGTTTTCAGACGTCTTTAAACTCATACATCGACATAATGACTCGCTCTTGTGTTGATGGTCAAACCAATCAAACCACTGTTTCAAGCAAACCTCCGGTACGTTCAATAAGGAATTTTACCAAACGCTATTTAATCGATACCTATAGTTTGCATCGTCTGCTAGACATTCAACTAAACAGTGGTGTAATTTCTTCTAGAAACAAAGCTGAAAAACGCTATGGAGTTAACTTGACCTTTCCTGACTCTGAAGAAGATGAATTCGCCAATAACAACTTCGCGTGTGTTTATCAAGTAAACAGCGATTTGTTGAAAACGAAATGTTGGGATTTCTTCAACCAGCTAGTAGAGTACCTATCAGAGATATTTTTAACCACCACGACATTTTTTCTTCATTGAAACATTTTTAATTATGAATGAGAACTATTTACGGTGTTCCCGTGAAAATTCGCCTGTATCACCTGTATCACCTGTAGCCCCGTTGATCGTCGAGTGACTCGAGCGGGTGCCAGTAAATCCTCCATTTTTCCCTGTCGCGTGAAAGAGTAGCCCAGTGGGTTATGCTCGCTTTAGGGACTCGTCGAGCATCATGTCTTTCTTCCAGTCCTTTCGTGAAGAACTCTGACCATCGGGTCGGTGGTCTTCCTGCAAAACGTTTGACATCCCGAGGAATCCAGTCACTAACAGCTCTTGTCCATCGGTTATCATTCATACGCATTACGTGTCCGGCCCATCTTATTTTCGACTGTGAAAAATTTGCCAATGGTGAAATTCAAACTGAACTCCAGTGGAGATGTCAGCTTTTGGTGAATTGTGTGTTTGAGGAAGAATTTCTTTTATACAGGTACTTCACTGGACTCTGACACCTCTCGATGCTGAGGTTCAACTCATAATCCGAGTTTCATTCCCATTAGCTGGTCCTGATCAATCCACATTCATGGATATTCGAAAGTCGTTACATGGTTATTTTGATTCGGCATACGAATGGACACACGGAGTTCTACTTACCAGTGATCTGGTCAGTTGGTAGCATTGTTTTCTAATGATTGGCCTACAAGAAATTTCTCCAAAATATACAAACTGCTAGAAAATTTCTGTCTTTTTAATTTACATATTCGGACGAAAAGGTAGATGATCAACATATAAAGGATAACAGGATAACGCTCTCGGCGTTGATCTGTCTCTGAGAAATGCGCCATGCGACTTCATTAAACATCATGGGAGGTGACTGAATGCATATCTGGCCTTTACAACGACTGTCGATTGCCTACCGAGCCAGTGCTGCTATCTTCTCATATACTTCTCATATACAAGTCTGGGACCTATTTGCCGATCACGAAGGGATGCATGGCTTGGTTGGTACAAGGCGTTGAGATCGATCCTATGTTTGTTGCGGGGCGCCTCCTACTACTAGGCTACATGCGCACCTATGTTCAAAACATGTTTAAAGAAAACGGGTATACATTAAATGAAAAAGTTATACGGGAAGAAAAGAATTCTGCTAGCGATCGGTCTCCTCGGCACGACTCGTCCCCAAATTTTTTGTTCTTGACATCGTTTCACTTACCATTTACCGTAGTAGTATTTGCATATCTTAGTTACATTATTAATCTGGAGAGAAATCTACTATCGTTTCCTTAGGTTCGACTTCATGTAGAACGAGTTCAAGCGACCGTAATCGAATTAGCAGCTCGAATTTGTGTGGACGAATTAGAAGAGGAACAAGTCGCATCTCCTACGAAACTACTGTGGCCATTTCTTTCGGTTGTGTTAAGAAACACTTTGGATCATCTTAATAGACACGAATACCTTCAGTATACGGTAAATATATCGTACTATTAAGCTAAGCATAAAGAGGTTAAAGAAGAATACAAACTGTGACGAGGGATCGAATTTGTTACTTTCTTTTCAACAAAGAAAAAAAAACTTGTGATTCCGCCCTAGTCCAGCACGAAAGAAAAACATGGTTGTTTACTGAACATTAGAGTATCGTGTAGGTTAACTGGCTAGACGAGCTATCAATCAATAATGTATAATATACGGTATAGCTTAGTATTTTTGAACCAATCGATTTGTTTCGCCCTCGGATTTCTAATTTTCCGCAATCTTCGTGAAATCTGATTATTGTTCAGCGCATAAAATATTGCGATAGGCAATGGTTACTCTTAGTTATTGTTTTCTCCTGTTTTGAATTTTCTATGAATCACAGAACATCAACGAATTCTCTTAGCTCGAGCTGATACCGTATGGTACTTGTTTCTTCGAGCCACCTCTTCAAGCACGAGTATTCGATCTAACGGTATTCATGGCTACTGCAAAAGCGTATGGTAAAGTGGCATTTCGGTACCAGGAACAAGTGTATGAAGTCAACCTCCAAAAGGTCTTACCAGGTCTGGATTCCCCTTCTAGAAGAACCTCTTAGAACACACTAACGATCTACGAAAATGAAATACTCGACTTCGGTATTGATTTTGGTGACAAGAAAAAAAAACAAAAGTAATCAAGTGAATGCAAAGCAAACACCTGGATGATTTACTGAGTTAGACAGTCAGCTTTTTTCTAGAATAAATCTTTTGTTTCGGTTTTTCGATTCTCTGCTTTTCTGAGTCAAGCATCCAGTAGGTGATTCATGTGGGACAAAAGAAACTCTGTGAAAACCAATGTCTTTAGATTGTCTTCACTACTCATTCTCATACGATGTCGCTGTTTGTCCGTTCCTATATTTGGCTATAACTAACGTTCTTCCAGATGGTGCATTCGCGAGCTTCTCTCAATTACTCGCCTTGGAAGCACCGCGGCCTCAGCGGCCTCAAGTAAATGTCATTGATGAATCTGCTATTAATCAACGTACTGATCATTCCGCTACCAATACGACACATTTGTCCGTTTCCCATAATAAAGGACGACGAGTTTCATTCGGTAAGTGACGAAGTCGGCAAATGGGAAGAGCCAAGCAGACAACGCTATGGAAAATATGGATGTATCGTACAATTAACTTCTCTGCTACAATCATTTATACCATGTACATTTCTACCAAGAAGTATTAATTTATAAAAGCTAGAAGGATAAAGCTCTCGACGTTGATCAATCCCTGAGGGATGCGCTATGTATTCGACTTCATTAAGTATCGTTGGAGGTAATTGAATGCATATTTGGCCTTTACAATGACTCGCGGTGGCCTGCTGATGTATCGAGTCAGTGCTGCTATCCTCCCAGACAAGTCTGGTACCAATTTGCCGATCCCGGAGGGATGGAAGGCTTGGTGGACCATGGGCGCATAGATCGATTCCACGTGCGTGTTACAGTGGCACCTCCAACCACTGCGCTACACGCCCCCTTACCTCATACGTAAGAACAACTTCCATAATGTAGTGTCGTAATGAACAGATGCTAGGGCTCGACATGACATCCACGTAGTTCTATGTGTACTTTAGGCTACGGCTTAATGATCTGTTGTCTTCACATCTTACTGTTATGTTGAAAGCTATTCGAACATTGCTTTTCATGGAATCACCGGATAGTTTCGTGTCAGGGAGTTCTAGGGTCTTTGCCGTAGTCACTTGCCTACTCATACGACACGAAACGAGAACTGCTGTCATGCCCGCTAGGATTTTTCCAGGATGGCAGTGATTCACTCTATCATTCGAATCGCCGATTAAGAACAATGTCACATGTCAAACCGCTTCCTAATAGGAAACAACTAAGAACAATTCGATCAATAGAAATAGGTTGCGTCTCAGTTTTGTGCTACAGTTAGTATTTTTTATTTTATTTGACCCGTCTTCACGTTTACTATGCGGATCCCAGCATTTCTCACATTCAGTTCGTTTCCCCGTTCCCATTGTCCACGAAGACCTTCCAATTTTACGTGTAGTTTCTGTTGCTGCTTAAGGATTTTCATTCATCTTGAATGTCGTAGAATGCTAGTTGAGCAGTTCTCCCTAGAGTCGTAGGATAACCGTGTTGGAGCGTTCCCAATTGGATTGCCGAGAGTGACTTTTTCCCAGACGAGTCTGGTGCTCAATTTTCCGACCTCCTAGCGATGAGAGGCTTGGTTGGCACTGAGCGAGATCGAACTAGCACCATGCTTGTGATGACAGGCATCACTACTACTGTGCTATGCGCCCACTTACAGTTAGTGTGCTTTCCTTAGATTTTTACTAAGGTAGAGTCTAAATTTACGTTTACAGCTGACAACTTAAAGCACTTCAATGCCACCATGCGACTTTGATACCCGGACGGTGGCGGATCCTAGTATTGGTTTACTCTTAGCTATGATTCCTGATGGAATCCTTCTCAGCTTGGGAGACCCTGCCGATGAGACGAATCCCCCCGCTGTACATCGCAGTCCGACACCCAGGAACACCTCCCAGCCACGATGAGGCGGCGAACCGTTGGGAGGATCTATGCAGATATAGCAACGAATAAGGGATCGTCCATTAAGATCTGTAAAAGTGTGATTGCTTCGATTCCTGAGCGGATCGTCCCCACAAATCACACATCGTATCACACTTTTCTTCCGTACTGGTCGTTCGGTTCCTACTGCTTTCATGCCATCCTGTCAGGGATTTCTATGGATATCATTACAAATAATCATCACCATCTATGGAAAGTTAACCGCCTTCTGCTGACATCCCATCACATTGTGATCGTTTCTGGAGATAGACGTAGGCTAATCCTGTCAAACTGTGATTGTTTCGGAGATAGACGTACCCTAATCCTGGCAAATGGTGATTGTTCCGGAAATAAACGTAACCTAAGGCTGTACCGATGGATTTATTAAGTCATTTTCGCCCTTTACGACCCTGCATGGGAAACAATCATCTGTAGCAGACGACAATTTTAAATCGATGCTATCTAATAATTTCATTTATTTGTTACTTAAGGAGTGAGTAGCGCAATATTAGTGATCCCGTTTATTACGCACACTTTCTAACCTACCCAGGCTCGATGTCGCTACTGCCCAACCAAGCCGCTGATCCTTCTGGGGTTGGAAAACTGATGCCAGGCTACTCCAGTGCAATCTCACTCCCGCGAATCCACGCAGGAACATCTCAGCACGGATATCTCCAAAGAGCATCGACTCGACTAGTATTCAACGATATTCATAGAGAAGAAAATCCTCAGGCAGCAGATGAAGTCGCGTGGAAAAAAGGTTCGAAGGCCTTTGTGGAAGGTGGATATGAGGAATTGAATCTAGTGGAAGAAGCGCAGGGAATCGCAGTGTAGTACATCACTCGTGGGGTAATGTAATAAATAACAATGATTTGCCTTCATTTACTTATTTTAAATTTATTTTTATTACTCTATAATATTACATATTGTGTTATAACAATTCACTACATGACTCATCTTCACATGTGTTGTGCGGATCTCAGCATTTCTTCCACTCGATTCGTTTACTCGCATCCATTATGCACAAGTCTTTGGATTCGCTTATAGAGTTGCCGCCTGAAGGTTTTGGTCCTCTCTACGAACGTCATTGAATTCTGGTCCAGTCGATTCTTGATAACCGAAAGCCAATCCTAAGGTAGCCATGCTGACGCACTTCTGAATCTTCTGTATTCGAGGGGACTTCGTAAACAAGCCTGATACCAATTCCACGACCATCCAGCGATGGGACGTTAGGTTGGTCAGTACACAATCAGAGTTTAGGGCATACTGAATGGACGAATATCCATTTAAGACGAAAAACCGAGTGATTGCAAGGAAAGGAATGGGTTCTTTACAGACGTTCTTCTCAGTCACATTCACTTTCCTTGAACACAATCTTGAAAATGGACACGGCTACATCGAGTATGAAAAAATAAAGCATATCGCGTTGATCAAATTCTTAAGGGATACCGAGCACATCCGTAATATTGAAGAGGTGACTGAACGCTTATCTAGTCGCTGACAATGACTTAAGGGCGCGTGTAGTGCAGTGGTAGGAGGCGCCCTGCAATACACATAGGATCGATGCCGCGCCCGAAGCTCACCAAGACCTCCATCTCTCCGGGGTCAGCGGATTGGTACCAGATTTGTCTAGGAGGATAGCAGCGTTGGCTCGATACATCGGTAAGCCACCGCGGCTCATTGTAAAAGTCAGATATGCATTCAATCACCTCCAACGATGCTTAATGAAGTTAAATTGACGACGCATCCCTCAGAGGTTGATCAACGCCAAGAGCTTTATGTTTTTTATTCTTTTAACAATGACTTGTAGTAGACTACTGATGTATCTAGTTAACGTTTTTATCTTCCACCCGAAAGGTACGTTACCAATTCACTGAGCCGAAGAGATGCGAGGCTACTTTCCGTGAGCGTTGGATTGAACGGATGATCACGTGTGTGTTGCAAAGTATTCCTAACCACTGTGCTACATGCTTTCTCTTTCACTTCCATGTGTAAAATAAATAGCTAGCATCGAAATCCAACAAATTTCTGACGCAACAATTCTCGACGATCACGGTAGAGTCAACTAATCAGTTCAGCAGTTACATAACTCTAAGGCGCTTATCGTTTTGTGTTTGTTTAATATCCCGAGAACTAATTTTAATATTTAAGGTGCTATAAAACTAATAAATGAAGTCGATGCACCGGCGAATGGAGTGGACGAATACGTTGACACCTTGCTAAAGCAAACCATGGACAGCCTCACAGGCTTATAGTGACATTATTTGTATCGATTATAATAAATATTTTAAATATTGCGATCTACCTTGCAATGAGAGAGAAAGGAAAAAAGGGCAACTTGAGCTTGGAAATCTCCTAACTTCTATTTTAGACATGAACTTTCACTGAATCAAGGATACCACTTGATCTTCTGCTAGAAATTTCCTTTGCATCCCTAGTTCACTGCCATTCCACTCATCCGTTTATCTTTCCACATTTTCTTCTGTTCAAAAACCCTTTCCTCCCAACGGTATCCCTTGTCGTCGTGGCTGGGAGGTGTTCCTGGGTGTAGGGCTTCGATGTACGGCGGGGGATTCATCTCCCCAGCAGGGTTTCCTAAGTTGAGAACGAGTTCGACCTTTCCATTAGGAAGTCTGACTAAGAATAGATCAATATCGGGATCCAACACCGTCCTGGTATCAAACTAGTAGCATGGTGGCAAATCTCCCTGTTATCCACAAGGGCGGCGACTGCCTGTAGTGGTAACGACCTGAGCCGGAATTTAGCCTGGCTGACCTCGGGACCCCAGGCGACCACAATTGCTAAACCAGCAACGCCCAAAAAAGTGGAAATTATGCTGAGACCCGCACAACCAGTGAAGACCGGCCATCCAAATATCCAAGTAAGTGTTGAAAACTCCTTAATTAGTGACAAATATGAACAAAAGAGCAAAAAAAAAGCGAATGCTAATGTATGATGTAGAATGAATAGTAGAAACTATTTCTATCTCAACTTTTTTAAAACAAATTTCTGTTGTTGATGTGATGAATGTCTGAAGCAATCAGAAATAAGCGCATTTCATCGACGATTCTTACTTGAATACTTGGATGGTCCGTCTTCACGAGTTGTGCGGACCCCAGCACATATGCCATTCTTTCCTTTCTCTCGCAATCGTAGTCCATGATGGTGGTCTTGTTCGAGCATGGTATCGCTTGCGAGTCTCATACCGTGATCTGTAAAACAACTGCAGCCGCAGGTACAGCTGATTAACTTTGCCTACGAACACGTCCGCCCAACGTATAGGTGGTAGCCCGAGGGGACGTTTGCATTCTCTTGGAGTCCACTCTACTGTTCATTTCGTCCATCTGCCGTCTGTTCTTCTCATTATCGACGATTCAAAGAACTGAACTATACAAAGGGCCGTAAAAGACGAAGTAGGATGATCTGATGACGAGAAACAAAAGAAAGACCATGTAGAAATACAATAAGTGTAATTTAGTGATCGATAGTAATTTTTTTTGCAAACCACATCGTTTCTGAGATTCCGCGCTCTGTTCGAAATTATGTTGCGCGCGAAAGTCGTTGATTCGAAATTGGATGAAATGGGTAGTGGCTTCACTAACTAATATTCGGGATTTAACTGAACTTGTTCTTAAGGTTATTTCTTTATACTTATATTAAATAGGTATTTAGTATTAGTTATATATCATATTCTCGCTTTTGTAATTCTTAAGCCAAAAGGATATTGGTTATTTGGTTTTATTCAAGGCGACTTTTGTTCACACTAAGGTTTTTCCGTTTTTCGAATAATGTTTTTAGGCTGCTTTCGGTTGTTTTCGGGTACCATCTTTAATGTCTTATCCTGCTCTCGAAGGTCTTTACTCCATACATGACGAATTGGGTTCGGGAGGTTTGTTCCTCTGTTTACAAAGGTTTTAATATCACGTTTACTTTCCATTGCCTTCTCATAGTCATTTGGATTCTCTACGATTTTTGTGTTGTTTTTTTACTCCGATTTTGTTTAGGCTTTGGAAAAGTAAAATTAGCTGTTCATCTACTGACCGGTTTGAAAGTCGCTATAAAAATTATTGACAAGAAGGCGATCGGGGTTAGTTTGTCGTGCTTTGGACTTTTAACACTAAGGTCCTAATCTCTTATTATTTTGTTTAGGACGATCTTCCAAGGGTGACGACAGAGTTGGATGCTCTTAAAACCCTATCACATCAAAACATATGCAGACTATACCAGTTTATTGATACAGAGGATAAATTTTTTATTATCATGGAGGTAAGGTTAACCTTAGTGTACCATATGACGTCTCTATCGATATGATAAGGACTTTAATAATTGCTTTCCTATCTTTTATCTTGGGCTCATGTAGTGTGGTGGTGGAAGGGCTCCTGCAAATTACACGGGATCGATACCAGCACCCAAGGCTCACTAAGCCTTCCGTCCCTCCGAGGTCGGCAAATTGGTGCCAGACTTGTGTTTGAGTATGTCAGCACTAGCTCAATACATCGGCAAGCCACCACGGGTCATTGTAAAGGCCAGATATGCATTCAATCATCTCCAACGATACTTAATGAAGTCGAATGCATGGCGCATCTCTCAGCGATTGATCAACTCCGAGAGCTTTGTCTTTTATCTTTCTTTTTTATCTTTCATCTCAGTGTGTTCATATTGTTTTGCAGTACTGTAGTGGAGGAGAAATGTTTGATTACATTGTTCGGAAAGAACGTCTGGAAGAGTCCGAAGCGCGGCATTTCTTCCGGCAGCTCGTACAAGCCATGGCATACGTGCATTCTATGGGTTACGCACACAGAGACCTCAAGCCGGTAAGTGTCTTCCAGCAATCAGTGATTTTCAAACTCTCATTATTTTTCAGCTTTGTATTTTTAAAGTGTTGTAAAATTGGCAGTTTTTGCTTAAATTTCTATCGCAGGAAAACTTGCTCCTAACAGAAGATCTGCATCTGAAGGTGATAGATTTTGGTTTATGTGCGAAACCGTCCTCGCTTTCCCGTCCCTTAGACACCTGTTGTGGCTCTCCAGCCTATGCCGCTCCCGAGCTCATTGCGGTAGGCTTCTTCTTTCCATTTTTCTAATGAAAAGTTTCTTCTGACCACATCGTTTAGCTGCATTTGTTTTATCGTTATCAGTAACATACGTAAATACTACGGCGTGTCTCATGTATGTGTATAATAAATAGAAGGACAGAGCTCTCGGCGTCGGTCAATCCTTGAAGGATGCGCTAAGCATTCGACTTCACTAAGCATCTTCGGAGGTGATTAAATGCATGTCCTGGCCTTTGCAATGACTCGTGGTGGTCTGTCTATTTATCGAACCGGTGCTACCGAGCTCCCAGACAAGTCTGGTACGAATTCGCGGAACTCGGAGAAATGGAAGGCTGGGTGAAATTGGTGCATGGGGACGGATCTTATGTGTATTACAGGGCGCCTCTGACCACTGCGCTACCCGCGACCCTACGCGGGTCAGATATGATAACAAAATCACATATTGGTTACAGTCGTAAAGTAGAATGTCGTCATTCTAAAGGAAGAGAACAAACAGCTGATAAGGATTCCATTGTCGTCGATGTTTTCCAGTTGTGAATACCTCAAGGGTGATGATGTATGTGAAGGCAATTAGGTGCTACCGAAAAGTCTCCACGCCTGTGCCAAGACAAATCTTAAAGCAAAGAAACATTTAGGCTTTTATCAAGCAAAACATCAGTTTTATTCCTTCTCTCCTATCCTGAAATAGTGTCAGTTGCTGATCATTAGATCTTCACGCCGTCGTCTGTAGGCGTACCAAGTTTTTTTCCTGCTAAGTTGGGAATTTATGTCAAGTTTCCTTCCCATGCAATGGGATTGGAAATGCTTCTTGATGATATCGCGTTTTTGTTTGGATCAGATGAAATTTTTTCACTTGAACAATAAGTTCCTGTGTTTCAGTGCATATTTCTACTTGATTTGTTTCTGCAAATACTCTAGCGGCGACTGACACCTAGAGATTTCGTAGTGCTTTTGTGGGAGTAGCCGATAATGGACCTATAGCTCTCATTTTCTTCTTGGTGGTTCATTTTGTTTCGCGGAATTTTTTTTTGTTAGGCTTGTTATTGTCAATTGATAGTCTTCGGAGCACAGTTATGTTGGGTGTTGTTCAAAGAGTGCTCTATTCTTCACTTATAAGTATTCAAAAGTCCATCATCCGAACGAGTTCAGTAGCCACAAAGTTGGGTGCTGATCGTCTACAACTTCATTCCTAATTGCTTCAGTGAGTGATAGTTGTCGTATAGAGTATGCGGGTATGAAAAAAGTTCTGAAATAAGGACTCACAAGTTTCGAAACACTTCCAAATGCTGTAAGTAATATGTTTGTGTGATGGGTCATAATAACATATAGTAATTAGCCCTAAACGATAGAGCAGAGTCTGCTGTCCAATCCATTCGTGTTGTCAGCCTATGAAGTCCTCTACGTATCGAGAAATTATTGTTTATTGTTAATAAAGCAGCAAGTCCATAAAGGCGGAAAATTGAAAACGTCGTGCAGTCCGCGACGAACCCGACAGTAGGCGTCGTCGCGAGAGTGTTAATACTGTTATTAGAGATTATTCTGGGCAGTTTATTTAGGGTAAGGCATATCTGGGAAATGAGGCCGATATTTGGTCAATGGGAGTGCTACTATATGCATTACTTTGTGGATCGCTGCCTTTCGAAGATGAAAATATGCAACTTCTTTATCGTAAAATAGCGGTGAGTTTTGTAATTACGTCCATTTGTCATGACTTATGAATCCATTAACTCCTTGTTGAAGAGTTTCACACAATTTGTTTTACGGGTATTTATTTTGTGGTGAGAGAGAACCAGCAAGCTAGTCCTCATTGCTTTTAGAGAGGTAACTATTCTGAGCCGGAATGGTTGAGTCCAAGTAGCCGTACATTGCTCCGCAGCATGCTACAGGTATCTACCTACCTATGTGGATTCATTGGTAGTTTCTATTATCTGTCCTGCAGTAGCTTTTTAGGTGAATCCCCAGTATCGCATAACAGTTAAACAGTTACTGGACCATCCTTGGATTAATTACAAGTACAGTCAAAAACTGAAATGGAATAGTATTTATGATGTATGGTTTCTCATTCCTGATATAACAGCTTCTATCCGTTAGCCATACCAATTTTTCAGAAAAATGTTGTTGATGAGGAAGTAGCTACTGAACTTGCTTTTCATCACAGGAGGTCTCTTGGTGAAATGGTCGCTCTTATTAAGGTAGTGTATGATTACGACTTTATTCGCTACAGGGTGAAATTTCTTTTTCTTTAGGAATGGAAATTCGACTACCTGACTGCGACATATTTACTTCTTTTGCAGCAAAAAGGTCGAAAACGGAAAATTGCTTTACCTCCACCAAAGCCCAAACCAGTAAGAAACTGAATTATCCTATTTCTTTTCAATGGTTAGAGTTTACTTTTCCAAAGGAAAAAAGCATTGGATATGTTACTCTTTGCTGACACTGAGACTCAGGGGATATTTCAGGGAGATTCACAAGTGATGGCGTCTCCAACTATACACGCATCATTAGAGCACAATCTTGACTGTTCTGGTTGTGACGATAGTCCTGACGTTGACTTATCACCGCGAAGTTTTCGATCAGGCAGCAGCATTAGTGAACAGCTTGATGCAATGTGGCGGAATAACCAACGCGACCGTGCCGGTGACATGGAACTAGAACGATTAGCCCGTAGAGGGATTGACGTGAGTTTTGTCGCTCTTATGTAAGAGTTAACCAGTGCCAGGCCCAGTTCTTAATAGATTTTTTGAGTTCTCGTCACGTTATCCACGATAGGGAGCTAGAGCAACTCAGTTTTAATTATTGCCGTTCTTGGTTAGAAACAAATGGCAATTCCAGTTTTGTGTTTTAAAGAAGTCGTCGTACATCAACGCTATTTTCAACACTCCAACACTGTGTACTGGGCGATCTCCCCAACAGAGGTTGTGTGATTCCCCATCCACAATTGGTTCGACTCCATATAGGCCGGTTAAAAAGACCTCGATGAAAGGGCTGGTTAGTTTCTATTTACATTATTGTTGTACTTATGACTTTATACCACGGGACTCTTATATCATTCACAGCTTCTTCATTGCAGTTGTCTCACTTTTTAGACTGCTCTTGGATATGATACTGGATGTGACAAAGAAAACCATCGTACTGGTGCTGCAAGCGTTAGAGTTCGTGGACCCGTTAAAATCTTAGGTTTATCTCTACTTCCTTATTTTTTCCTTTCTAGAGCTTTAGTCGCTTTTTCATTTGTTACGTTATCATATTCATTTGTTCTTCAGCAAACTATTTTCTGGTTCCTTCTAATTTTTGGCTCTATTTCTTATGAAATCTAGTTAGAATGTGAGGAACAATTTCGCTTTGGTAGTAATTTAAACTATATTCTGGGTGCTTACATTTTAGATGATCGAGGTGCTCGTCCCAGAAGCATTTATACAACTCCTCAAAGACCCGCTCTTAGAGGACTGTTCGGCAGCCCTAGAGGGACACAGCAAAGGTGCATGATAAATATTTAAAATGTATCTTTCAGCTGTAATATTCATGTAGTTAGTTGAAATTAATAGTGTTGAAAAGTTCTTTAGAGCTAGGTCATCGGAGAGAAATGGCGTAGAATCGCCAGTTTTTTCTGGAGGAAGACCTACAACTGATTCTACGCGCCATCCTCGATCCACTACAAAGACTCCGAGACTCAAACAAAGGGTTTGTTTTACTTGTGCTCTTCAGTTATGCGATAAGTGATAAAAATTTTGTCGTTGATCAAGGATGCACTGTGCATTCTGCTTTATCAAGTACTAGTAGAGGTGAGTGAATGCATATCTGACCTATAGAGTGACTTGCGGTTGCGTTGCAGACCACAGAGTGGTAGAAAGCTTGGGGAGCCTGAACATGGAATTGAACTAAGGACTGCGTTTGTATTGCAAGCGATCTCTAACTACATCGCTACAGACGCCCCTATCTATGCGAAACAGCATTGTATCCAGTTTCCTTTTTAGGTGTTTGCATCTCTCGAACGTAAAGCAGATCGGATGATTAACCTGTTAACGCCTAGGAAATTAAAAAATGACTCACCTCAAGTCTTGAAAACTGTGGATGTACGGTGATTTCATTCCTATTCATGTGTTTCCTAAGTTATTTCCCTTAAAGCTGTGTTTTCCAGTGACGGCTTGTTTTCATTTTTTAGGGCAGGATTAACGTCTCAGTAACAAATTCTACGGATCCCGAACGAATAAAATATGAGCTTATAAAAGTGTTTGAACAACAGAACATCAAATACGAGCTTAACGGGTAAGTTATTTTTGATTTTTTACGTTGTTGAAGTCCAATGGAGGCTCGGATGATTGCTCAATGCATACGATTAGATGGAAAATTTCTGGGAAACAGAAAGACAAAGCTGGCCACGCTCTTACTGTCGAACTGGAAGTGGTTGTGGTGGAAAATATTGGAAAGGTAAGCTCGCACTTTATAATGGTTTATCCATTTTTGGCTTAGTTAGCAGCTTCTTTAGCACGAAATTTAGATTGGTATCCGAAGAAAACGTCTGAACGGTGACGCCTTCCTTTACAAAAAAGTTTGCGAGCAGATTCTGAAAATGGCTGGCTTGGAGGCAGATTAATTTCGATCTTTTTTTTTTTATTTTTGTGAACTCACAGTACTACATCATAATTACTAGATTGACTGCGCAGTTGTACAGATCCATACCTGGTTGTCACTAATGGAACATTACTAAGCTTACTTATCACGCACGAATTTGAAAGATTCGTGTATCGTCTTCTGATGTCCACTTATCGATTTCTCACAATCTAGTTTGCTTTGTACAGTGTATTTGGTTATCTTAGTATTATTAGGGATATCAGTTCAGCTCACATGGTTTTATTCCATAAATCTGATTTCTAACTCGTAGTTGTGATATTTGCGATGTTTATTTCTTGACCGAAAGAAGAACACAAATCGAGAGTGGCAGTTTGATGCTTTTCAGCTGAAATTGAGAACTCGTTAAGGACTATGCTCCATAATTTCGATATAAATGTTTTTCAGATATGTTTGTGTTTAGTAGTCTATTTTTTCGCATACGGTATGGTGACCACTATGCTTTCCGATCGTCTGTTAATATGCATATTTTGTTTTAATTCGGATACCATCCTGAAATCTCTTACGGTTTCGAAATATCGTTCCTAGTTGAAATATCGTTTCATTGACGATTTATGTATGCCAATTGGAAACTAAATAATGCATGGAATTCTATAGAAGTATAAGGAGGGAGTTAGGTCCTAAAGTCCAATAAGACCTAGTTCAAAGAAACGAGAAGAGCATTAAGTAACGTGATGTGATGAATCGCAATCGCATCGCACTTGTGATGAAGCTAAGTCATCGTACTTTGGTATCAGCTGAATTACTGCTTGCCGTTTGTGTTTTCCATTCTTGAAATTCGGTGTCCTTCAGCAAATCAAACTGAAATCTTGAAGATTTCATAGTATTCTCATGAATTGTTCTGAATGAGCTGACAAGAGGCTAATACATATTTCTTAGTTATCGATCTTTTATCGTATGTCAACAAAGCATGAATGATCTCATAGTTGAGAGAACCAGGACCTATCTGAAAAACACCAAAATCTTGTAACGTTGGCCATCAGAAGTGGCCTCATATTCAGTACATTCAAGACAGTCCGTGGAAACGGAGTGATTTGTTCATCTCTGCCGAGATTAATTGGGGATCTGTGTTTCAACGTCATGATTTCTATTCTTTGCTGAACTTTAAACATGCGACTGATTTATCTGGCGGTTACATGACTGCCACAAAATTCATTGATGTGGTACTCAAGGAATCCACATTTGTTCTGGAATGTCACAACATTGGCTGCGGACAGCACTTTAAGATCTTACTAGGTTATTCGAAAACTAATGCACGATTGCACAACTTTTCTTTAAGGGCGACTGCCTCATTTCGGAATAAATTTTGTTAGTCGGAATAAAAATCATCAGAATCTACAGATTTTTATCTAAAATAAGCAAATTCCCTTGTTTAGGTCGCATGAAATTCTGGAGTTCCGGAGGTGATGTAGTCATTGAACGGAATTACAGACTCGGCTTGCTTTATGAAGCATTTTTGACATAGGAAGTTGTCGCGATACTTGAGGAAATGGTACTTAGTAGGAAAAATGTCAATGGGGTATAATGGGTGAGAGGGAGTTTCGTGTAGTCCTGTATGTTCAACCTCTACGGTGTCGATAATGCGATGTGTCGAGCTTTCTCCACTTTGAAGTCTTCGGATGCTCCGAAACGGCTATGATCTCGCGACGACCCCTACGGATATCATAATATTTTGTGTGAGTGACTAGTGAAACATTTATAGGTCTGATTTCTTTCTAGTGGTTTGTTCTAACACGTAGAACTATTTTTTCCAAACAGCATACGTTTACTTCCACACAGTAACGCACATAAAACACAACCGTAGCTGACGTTTCGGCAGAATCGCTTTCTTCAGAGCCTGGAAGGCTACACTACAGCGGCTGTTCTTCCTCGATGGAAGACCGGTGAAAAAAGCGATGGGTTTTCCAAGAAGCCGTTGATCTTGCAATTATCGTCCAGATTTTCATCTTTCCGTTTGCGGTGTTGAAGTGTTTGATCTAGTAAGTTGCCTATTAGTGCACTCTTCCAGGCTCTGAAAAAGGCGATTCTGCCGAAACGTCAGCTACGATTGTGTTGTATGTGTGCTATTTTTCCAAACTTTTCGTTGTCAGATGATAGCTTGTAGAACATGGATGTTCCGTTGAACGTTGATAGGGGAAACCTCTATTTTGAACCTTCAAATGCACAGGAAATCTTTTTCTGAACGACTTCGCTAGCCAGAAATTAGGGTGCTAATTGCTGAAATAGAGAGCCATAAGTTGTGAAGCACTTGCAAATACTGAAAGTAGTGCGTTTGTGTGATGACCCATAGTACTTACTTGGATACTTGGACGGTCCGTCTTCACGAGTTGTGCGGACCCCAACACATATGCGATTCGTTCCTTTCTCTCGCAATCAATTCATCGATTGCGATGAACCATAGTGGTGTATAGTAAAACCCAGCACAAATATTATTCATACCCGTAGAACGACAAAGTCTTCTCTATAGTCCATTCATGTTCACAACCCACAACAGTCTTCTAGTTATTGAAAAGCTATTGTTTTTTCCAAAAAAAAAAAAAAAAAACTCGAGCCCATAAAGGACAAAGGATAAAGCTCTCGGCGTTGATCAATTCAATCCCTGAGGGATGCGCCATGCATTCGACTTCATTAAGCATCGTTGGAGGTGATTGAATGCATATCTGGCCTTTACAATGACTCGCGCTGGCCCACCGATGTACCGACCAAGTGATGCTATCCTCCCAGACAACTCTGGTACCAATTTGCCGACCCCGGAGGGATGGATGGCTTGGTGGGACATGGTCGCATTTCACGTGCGCGCCGCAGTGGCGCCTCCAAACACTGCGCCACAGGCGCCCCTATCGAGCCCATATGGAATACAAATTAGGCGTCGTTCAGTCCGCAGCAAACTCGAGATTAGGCGTTGTCGCGTTACTGTTTAGCGGAGTAATTCTGTAAGGTCTTGCACATCTGTGCATGTATTTCCTTCCATTAAATCGTTGAACTCATCGTCCTCAATAGCACATGAACGTCTCCGATCTTCTCATGGTTAAGATCGGGCTCGCCACAGCAAAAGCTTCTAAATCGACGTTGCAATGTGCATTCATTAACACTACGTTGACTTCGAACCTCTTAAATGTTTCCATCTCGTTTACAATCGCGTTTGAATTCATTGATGTCACCTGTACGCTGTTTTGACATTTAAATTTCTAATCTGTAGAATTTGCGTATAGTACAGTTTGGGTTTTAATTGAATTATGCAGAGCGAAAGTTCTCTTCTTTTTCTCTTTTCTTTTTTTCTTTTCTTTCACGTTTCCTATCTGAAAAGAGAGTTGCGAATAGTTCTTCACGTTTTATTGGATGACATCTGTAGATCCATTACCGTAATATGAAGCAAAATCGCTGTTTTTTTTCTTTTATTTATGTTATTTTTATCAGAGCAGTTCGTAGAAACTTAGTTGGGAACCTTCTATTCGATTCTTTGCTGTTTACACGTATTGTATGATTGTTATACTGATTCAATATTCCTTTCTTTAACGGTAAATCTACGCTACATAGTTCATACTAGTTGCTTCTGGAAAGTAAGATGAAGCTTGAAGCAGTAGCTCTGTTCAGAGCCACCGATGTTTTCTTTCTCAAGTTTGAACAGTATTACTACATTCGAGAGAATATCCTACCTGAGTCTTATCTAGATTTTGTAATGTTGCCTTGAGCTTGTCTACGTGGTCCTCGACGTGTTTCTGCGTCAGCTCTCGCAATTGCATTTGATCGAAATGAAACCGTATTGGGTCCTTGTTCTCTTATCTTCGGGTAATGTCATGTTGTTTCATATCATAGTGTGTGATTGCAGCCGGTTACATGTAAAATTCCCTACAATACTAATATCAGGTCATAGAAATTTCCACGATCAACAAGGGAAGGCGTGTGTGCTGAAGAAGAAGGAATATCTTATCAGACTGTCTACCGTCCTGTGGAGTAGTACACCCAACGAGAACTCAACATGTCAGTGAAGAGAGAACTCAAAGATTCGTAATGTTGCAGAGCCTGACCTCCTCTTTGTGTATCGTATCCATTGCAGGAGAGGAAAAAATAAATGAAAGAACTGTTACAGCACGCACTCGATGTGACGAAAAATGTAGCCAAGTAGTCTTTACACGATAGAGGTAAAAGGATAAAGGATAAAGCTCTCGGCGTTGATCAATCCCTGCGCCTTGCATTCAACTTCATTAAGTATCGTTGGAAGTGATTGTATGCATATCTGGCCTTTACAATGACTCGCGGTGGCCTGCCGATGTATCGAGCCAGCGCTGCTATCCTCTCAGACAAGTCTGGTACCAATTTGGCGACCCCGGAGGAATGGAATGCTTGATGGGCCGTGGGCGCAGGAATCGATTCCACTTGCGTGTCGCAGTGGCGCCCCCAACCACTGCGCCACACGCGCCCTCACACGATAGAGGTGGATTCTCTAATATTCTAATACTTATTTTCTTTTTTTCCTTCTATTTTTATATCTTTCATGGTTCACATCCCAATTCCAGCTGGCTGGATTGAGCTATTACACGTACGATTCCAACTGAATTTTTCAATATTCTTTCGCTTTTAACTCATTCCTCTCACAGTTCTTATTGGTCAGCAGTAGAACTAGAACGAAGCTCTGGTAATATATTGTGATCTGTAGATGTTGCAACAATCCAGCTGTCATTCATTGATTCTGTAACTTCTCCATTCTGAATGAATTATTAAGTCGTCTGATTCTTCGCCTCTAGGAATTGAACTCAAGGGTTCGTTATGAGTTAATCGAATTACAGTAGATCTGACTTGTTCTTTACAAAGTTTATTTAGAACTAGATAAGATGTCAGCGACAATATTTTTACGCGACCTGTCATCACATCTACTGTGTGGGTTACTAGCACTTAGTGCATTCGATTTGTTCCCTCGCATCCATCATCCACAAAGGTCTCCGAATGTTCCTCGGATATGCTTGGGGATTATCGCCTTCTTTATGAATGTCGCCGAAGGTTGGTTGAGTCAATTCTGCCTGGATATCCGAGCTGGAGCGTTCCCAGTCAGTGATAGCAATCGCAAGCTTTGGTTACAACCGCTTGTAGCAATAGTAGCAATACAACACTATGTGACGCTATCCAGAAGGTAAGGAATACTAGTTGAGGAACTAGCTGAGTGAACGAGTTGAGCGAATTTGAACGAAAACACTAAGCGAGTCATAATGGTCCTTATTTCCTTTGCATATTGTGCCTAGTTTTGACAGGCGAAACGAGAAGTAATGCTCAGAGGGTGATTCTACGATGTTCCTCAGCTAGTACGATCTGATAGGGTTGAAAGTAGTGTTCGTGAAGGCTATAGAAAAAAGTGCAAAAAGTTGATTGGAACGGCAGACGCTGGAGGGTACCTGCATTTGGCGGGTACTCCTTCAGTCCTATCCATCAGTACCATCAGCAATCACCCGTCGAAGGGAACCTTTTCGCGTTCGTTCCCCACCGCGGACACTTGCTGTCCGGAGTTTTGCAAATATCTTATCATTGCGGTTCTATAACACATAATATCTTGCCGTGGAAATTTAAAAAAAGCATTAAATAAAAAATTAACATATTCAGGTAATAAAGGATAAAGGATAAAGCTCTCAGCGTTGATCAGTCCCTGAGGGATGCGCCATGCATTCGAGTTCATTGGGTATCGTTGGAGGTGACTGAATGCATATCTGGTCTTTACAATGACTCGCGGTGGCCGGCTGATGTATCGAGCCAGTGCTGCTATCCTCCCAGACAAGTCTGGTACCAATTTGCCGACCCCGGAGGGATGGAGGGCTTGCTGGTGCGAGTCGCGGTGGCGACTCCAACCACTGCGCCACGCGCCACCTCCCCCCATTCAGGTAATAGCTACTATAATTGTAAGAATTTTGGGTTGTATTTTGATTTGTCATATAAGGCTACCTTCTCCATCAAATTAGCGTCATTTGAAGGTATTCGCTGTGATTCATGTCGAAGATTCTGGAGATTTGTTTCGTGTATAAGTAGACTTGAAATGCTTCGTCGGAGTCGTTGATGGTTAAAATAAGGCTGTAGACGTGTAAGCTACCCTTTGATTTTGCCACAAAGTGGCCGTTTTCCTTGTGCTGGTCGAAACGAAAATGGATTGGTCCCGATAGAAGGAATGGTGATGTATTTAATCAAAAGATCGCCTTGGTGAATCGTGGGGTTTTAATCTTACTCGAAGAAGATGATCTGTGATCCGTGTAACAACAAGCGGCTTTTGGTGACGCGGCCTTCTCAATGATATCGGACGTGTAAGAAAGCATTCTCGACGTCCGAAGTAATCGCGACTCGTCCAGTTATGAAGCAAAGGAGGACTATAAGGAGTTGAGAAACGGTGACAGTTCCTCAGTGCGAGGTGTCATTTAGTGATGGGCATTCTTCGTAGTGAGCTGATGGGTCATGAAATATTCTGCGTTTACCGGTGTTCTTGTGAGGGGTTATAACAGGTTGTAGTGTAGTTCGCAATTTTATTCTTAACAACATGTCGGACTCTGGTTTTTGTGATTGTATTGAATATTTCAGTTTTCCTGTGTATAAATGCCCTAGACGCGTCGGAAGGAGATGCAGTCTAGATGGGAGCTCATTATGCGGTTAATCCTTTCTATCTAGGGCCCATGGCTTGTCACATCCCAGTAGGATTGAAGGTTTTACTGCGAAGTTAGTTCAGTCGATATCGAACTCGAGGTCGTTTTTTTGGATGAAGTCTATATCTTCAGAGCCGCTGTAACTTCCTAGTGATTGCGCTGTGCGTAAATAGGAATACCTTGTTGGCCATCCGCCTTGCTTGCTTTCAGCGGGACTTCTCGTGGTAAATGCTCTTGTACGGTATATCGAATTCCAATGTGTTCAGACGTAATGCGATTTCTTTCTTTGTGGGTAAATAAATAAATGAATCCTTTCACGAGTTTTTCGTTAATAAATGATAAATCGGTCACACTCTCCTACATAGCGGGAATTTGTGCAATTTTTTTGTTGTTGTATTCATTACCTCCCTACGGCGTACCGTCTCATCGTGGCTGGGAGGTGTTCCTGGGTGTCGGACTGCAATGTACAGCGGGGGTTCATCCGCTGGCAGGGTCTCCCAAGCTGAGAAGCAGTTTGCTGTTCCCGTCAGGAAGCCTGTTTAAGAGTAAGAGTTAAGAGTAAACCGATACCAGGATCCACCACCGTCCTGGTATCAAAGACGTATAATGGCAAATCACCCTTTGATCCATAAAGGCTGCGACTACCTGTGGTGGTGAAGACCTGGAGCAGACTTTGGCCAGGCTGTCTTTTGGATTCCAGGGAACAACAATGGGTTAATCAGCACATCTCCGAAACACGGAGATAATGCTGGTGTTCACAGAGCCAGTGACGACGTGCCGTTCAAGTCTCAAGTGCTAAGTATTAATTGGGTTGTGATTGCCTCTCCTCGAATTTTTCTAGTCTTCATTCTTTTTGAAAGAAGATTTGAAGGTCTACGCGTGGTTTTGTTCAGTGAATTGGAATTTCTTCATCAATTTTAGAGGTTCTCCTTTTAAGAAGCTAAAAAGGTGGTTAAATTTTTTTAGCCGGGAGAGATTTCGAAAGTGGATATTTGAGTTGAAGCTCTCCTAAAAGTTATCCGAGTCCCGTATATCACCGTGGAATGTTAGGATGGGGATTGTGGGCAGTTTAAGATTCTTCACAACCGTAGTGTTGACGTGTGAATCGTTTTCACTGTTTGCTTTGAAGGGTTGTATGACGTGACTGAGCGCTTGGCGTGTGGTTTAAGGGCGTTGGTGCGGGCGTGGAGAATTGTGATATATTGCAATGCACTTGCTTGTGCTTCTTCTGGGGCGGTTGGATATTTTCCAAGCTCTTTCTCACCGTTTTGCGGCCTTGAATGCAATTCCTCCATTTTTACTGTAAAGTCGTGCCGTACATCTCAAAGTTTTGAGGCAAGTTTTTCGACAGCACCCACCCTTATTTTCTTGTTGTACGCTTTCTTAGGGAATGTTGGCTTTATTTCCCCATCTGCGGATGTGAAATTGATCGCTTCTAATTGCTGTTCTATGAACAGCGTGATTACCTTTTCCATGTGCTTATTAAGTCTTGATCGTTTGTGACTCACAACTGCTAGGTGGGGAAGGCGTGATGGGATTTCGGCTACGATTGATATGTATCCTTGGCCCAGTCGGCAGCTGACAGGTCCTTCAAGCGGTCAATGCAGCAACGAGGGTGACGGGATTCGCAGTGATATAAATACAGTTTGAATAGTTCATTGTTAGAGTTGCTTGCTCGAATTGGCTGCTCGTATCTTTTCAGAGAACACAATCTCGAGTTTGTGTTTTAACCGTTTATAGCAAAAAACAACAGTACAATATAAAAGTGTGATGATATACAGAAGTGTGAAGAATACAAGCACCAATACCAAGAAGGACACTGTAGAAGTTCTCGTAGAGCGATCTGCAGTTAACCAGCGAAGCTGCCTGTATGTCTTGCGGTCCACGTCTTGCAAATATCTCAGCATCGTTGTGAAACTGCATATGTTCGTACTACAACAGGCGTAGTAGTCAGGGAGTACAAAGAAATGCGAAGAAATCACCAATCGTCGGGTAGCTAATGCGAAGAGATAGGTAACGAAGCGAGGAAGAGGTGGTAGAAGAGTACTTAGAAAGTACAATCTTGCTTTTAAATCTCACAAAGGTCATACCAGAGTCTCTGATAGCAACTTTACCAGATGGGAATGTGAAGGTTTTACAGAGACCTTTACCCTTAGACGAGGGCAAAGCAGTGCGAGTCAAGTGCATATATGGATAGAGAATACTCGATATCTATGGGAAATATTCTCTATGCCGTACATGAGTTCTTCTGCACACCAAGTGCGCATCGTATGTCGCTGTCGTCAGCACAGCGTGAGAACGACGTGTCCCTTTTCACGTGCTTCCTAGGGTGAGTAGCACCAATGAAATGGGTCTTACCAGCTTGTCATTACGTCCGATGCTTTTGATTACGGGCTTCCGCGATTAGATAACAGTTTTGATAAGGCAATAACAACGTATCGATGTGATTTGACTTGTTACACTTACGCTCATACGCGTTTATACATAGATATAACTACATGAAGAGGTGTACGGCGAACATGGAGGTCCACGATATTAACACGAAAGTAAATAGAAAGTGAAATGTGTGTGAATCTCGTGAGATTTCAGAACGTTCGGAAAGGAAAATAGTGGAATATTTGGGAGGTCAGCAGCTGGTTGCAGGTTTAGAAATCCAAAAGGAAAAGGGTGAAACATTTTTACAAGGAAAAATCAGGTATGTCGTACCTGAACTCATGCAGACACCGTCCCTGCCATAAGCGCAGATTTCGCAATTTTGTGTCTCACATAGACGGTCATATAGGCGGTTACGAACTAAATGACGACGAAGAGTATTTGTTGGTATTTCAATTATCGCTACCGATTCGTCTAGATCACTTGTGGTACTTGCGGAGACGAATATATTAGCGAAACAGGCAGACCTTTATTGTCCGCATCAAGGAAACGATGATGGCAAACGAAAAGCAAAACAAGGCACGCCACTAGAGACGCATAGGATACAAAGGCATAACGGAGGCGATTTTGATATAAAAATCGCTGTCCTTGCATGGGATCCCAAAACACCAGCGCGCAAACTCCTCGAGGCTTCTTGGATAAATGCCAAAAATCCTACATTTAAATAGCAGGGAAGAATATCCCGGGATCACGCGTGATCTCGTCCCTTACCTTCGTATCGATCATTGATTGGGGGTGCTGCAGTCGTCAGCCATACGCGACTCTGAGCGGCTGTTCTTCCTCGGTGGAAGACAGGTGAAAAAAGCGGTGGGTTTCTTCGAGAAGCCGTAGATCTTGTAATTGTCGGTCAGATTTTCATCTTTCTCTTTGTGCTATTGAAGCATTTGACCTAGTAAGTTGCGCATTAGTGTACCCTTCCATACTCTGAAAAGGGCGATTCTGCCGAAACGTCAGCTACGATTGTGTTGTATGTGTGTTATTGTATGGAAGTAAACGTGTGCTGTTTAACAACCTCGCGATTGCTAAGAGAGAAAACGACGAATTATTTGTGAGGTTTGCGTACAGCATTTTATGAATCGGTATCCATTCATGCCCTACTGAGCAGATGTGTTCAGCTTTCTCCATTAGGCTACTCTTCTTAAGGCTGTGCGGGCGTCTTCGTGCCGTAGCCATTATTTCATTCGTGGAGAACAGCATATGACAGGAAATAAACTCAGCTCTAGAAATATCTGAGCTCCATTCCACTCGAAGCGGTATGCGTGGTGGCCTGCTCTGTTTGTGTTTTGGAAAAAAAAAAAGATAATGCTCTCGGTGTTGATCAATCCCTGAAGGATGCGCCATGCATTCGACTTCATTAAGTATCGTTGGAGGTGATTGAATGCATATCTGGCCTTTACAATGACTCGAAGTGGCATACCGATGTATCGAGCCAGTGCTGCTATCCTCCCAGACAAGTGTGGTGCCAATTTTCCGATTCCGGAAGGATGGAAGGCAGGTGAGCCATGGGCGCAGGGATCGATTCCACGTGCGTGTCGCAGCGGCGCCTCCGACCACTGAGCCACACACGCCCTTCTTCCGATGTATATGTGTGTTATTCTCTTGGTGTTTTTCTAATATCTGATTACATGAATACTTCCTTATTGTTCCAATATTGGTCATTCCATAACGTTTCCATCTGTTGGCTGAAGCATGCTCTGTTTTTCGAGACTGAGTTCCACTTCTTCTTTAACGTCATAGAGTGCACTTTCTCAGGCTTACGAAGCATTGCCCTGAATAGATGGGGAAATGTTAGTGAAGTCAACGGGGCATTTAAAAGTAGTTTACATCCTTCTGAACGCCATAACATGGACAGCGTAGCTTGTGTTGACATGAACTTAGTAAATGCGGAAGTCCTAATGGTTATGTAAAAGGTACAAAGAATCCATGTCATAAATCATCAGGCCAGTAGGACACCCACATTGTTGTAAATATTTTTAGAGACAACTACCGTAATTGCCAGGAAAAACTTTTTGAACACTTAATTCAAATCACAGGGAGGATCTAAAGAGGGCAATGATGACGAGACGTTAATCACAAATGGAAAGTTTTGTATAGACCTCATACTGTTTTGTCTTAAGCATATGAATAAACTTGTTTTCGGTTACTGTAACTGGTTCTTTTTTCTGTACATGATAATGTTATGTAAATGACACCGGTATAGATGGGTAGTTCACAGGTGAATATAATTCTGCATGGGTTCGAAATCCATATGAGCTTCCGAGTTTTGCTCATCTCTCAGCACCCTCGTGGTCGTGTTCCACATAGAATAGCACTCTGCCATGAGAAAGAATTGGCAGTAAATAAAAAAGTTGGAATATTTTTACTAACATAATTTGTAAGATTGTTCACCGCCTTATCTTTTTTCCGAAGTTTTTAGATTATTCTTCCGCTTATTCTTCCATTGATAGATGTTCATCAAATAATCACATAAGAAGTGTGAAATATTCTGCAAACAGCTCGTAAAAGCCAATCGATAACCATTTATTTCGTATTGGGCAAAATTTCCAACAACAGCAATTGGAATAGTTTCTCAGTAAGTTGAAATTAATAATATCTTATACCCTAACTTTTTATTTAGCATATTGAATTTTAAATTGGATTTTAACATAATTCACCGTAATCATTAGGAGATAAAACGATACGGGAATTTAAATGAGCACATTTAGAAGGCATCATCTGTTTTATTATTATTGTTTCAAACGGTTTCTTCTACAGTTTCTGTGGTTCAAAACGCCAAGTTTAAGGGAATCATAAAACAAACGATACAATCGATACTTGCGAGGTATAGTAGGAAGAAAACGAATACAGTGATTAAGAAGATTTTCATTCGGGAGTTGTGCAACGAATCACTCTGAGTACAAATAAACAACAAAGGATTTTTTCATTTAGAAACATACAAATTTACAAACGAATGTGCATTTTACTCGTGTGGAAATGACCCTGATGATTAAGGAGAAGCACTCATGAGTATCCTAGAAGTTTTCCTCAATATATATTCGACGAAAATCGACTTTCGATATGCATCAATCTCCTCACTATTGAAATTACCCGAATATTTGGAATTGTAACAGTAATTTTACATCTAGATAGTCAGTGCGCACATGACTTACGGGCGCCAGCAATTCTTTCAATCTTTGTTGTTCGGCCATAAGAGTAATTAGGATCGCTTGAATGTGTGACTGTTACTTAAGGATTTGTTGTCTTCTCTTCTCAAGGGCACACTGAATTCCGGTCATACTTAGATTTCCTCGGAATCCCGAATAAGCCATACAGGAACTCTTGCAAATCCTGATTCATGCAAATATTCACTGTCCTACCTTTCCTCCTTCACCTAAATTACAAGGACTGGAGGGGGTTCAGTTGACTTGGCACTAGGATTCCTCCAAGACGACAACAGTTTCTGCTATTAGATTGATCAATCTATGGCAATACCAAGTCCACTGGTGACAATAATACTGTAAATATTTACAAATAAAACGGCATAAATCTAAGCAAAACACCTAATACGTCGATAGAAGAGTGAATCTTGAGAGCATTAAGAGAAAACATTCACGAAATTTACATTTTCACACGGATTCGTGACTGCTTCGCGACGAGGTGTCGGCAGATAGAGCTTCCTGAACATCGTACTCTTGAACTTAAAATGATAATCATCCTTTGTCGCGCCTTATCTATTCGGCACTTTTGATATCTGAATATAGTCAACAGACGAGTAATATGGGGAAGTGTTTGTTACCATTCTTCCGTAAAAATAAACGGTTCTATACGAAAAGTATGTGGTTCCTGGAATCCCTCGAGCTAGTGGATGCCACCTTATACTCTTGGAGTCACAAGGATATCAGCTGTACTCACCCAAGATATTAATGGGATTACAAGTAGTACAGGTGATAATTTTAAACGTAATAGATAAATAAGCAATTTTAAAGTCAAGTAAGAGAAAAAAAATGGGGTCTAAATTGCAAACATACGGCAAGAAATCCCTTTTTCATGTTTTGTATGACGAACTGGATAACTTTGTACCATATTTCCCTGCTTTTTTTCTGATTCATTGTTATCGATTTTCCACAAACCATGAATGGCTTAGCTGAAAAGCAAGATATTTACATACATTTGTTCATTTATTTGTTTATGAACCCATGCAGTCCATGTAGCTTATTGATCAGAGGTGCATCGATGATTCACACGAGCTTTGGTTCGATCATACACATTGCGCTAACCGATCCCCTTGCATTCGGGAATCTCATATTATTAGCACACTGGTTTCATAGCAAATTAGAACCGATTTTATACATCAGTGTAGAGCTTAGTTAAAGTATTAAACCATTTCGTGGCCTCCTGGCAGTGATAGAGGACGAAAATAAATGTGTTTAGATTCCTATGGCCTGTCATCCCCTAGTCACAGGATAATCTTCACCGTTGGTTTTTTGTGTGGTTGAAAAAAAAAACTTTAGAAAGAGAGATTCACGTTTGCTCATCAATGCGGCCATAATCGTGTCCAGTAGACAATTCTTAACGCATAGCCAATTTTCGGCTTGAAACCAGACTTTCATTCGGAAATGCGATGCACCAAGACGTTGTGATTGAAGTGCAATGCGTTCTACAGCGTCCTCTTCATCCAGTTTGCTAATCACCTGGAATAAATATTTGTTCGTCTGATGTTAATATCCGCGTACAACTACGCCAGCCATGATTCATATGAGTAGGGGGAACAATAAAACTCAATGAAGACTACTAGTAATTTCAGTCTTCTCCAACTACTTTCTTGAGTTAGTATAAGCTGATTAGTTGGTGCCATGGGAAATTCCTTGAAGTTGCACTTTTTTATGTTTTTAATTTTGAGAGTGCAGATGATCATCGCACTTTTCCGTATACTGTAACTATAGCACACGTTTAGGGCAAAGGACAGAGGATAAAGCTCTCGGCATTGATCAATCTGGGATGAGGGATGTGCCATGCATTCGACTTTATCGTTGGAGGTGATTGAATGCATACAGTAACTCGCGGTGGTCTACCGATGTATCGAGCCAGATCTGCTATCCACCCAAAAGAGTCGGATATCAATTTACCAAACCTGGAGGGATGGAAGGCTTGGTGGGCCGTGGGTGCGGAGATCGATTCAACATCCACTTAATGAAAGGAATACTACCATTACGTTACCCACTCCTTATATCTTGTAGGTGATTCAATACATACAGTACACGTTTATGTAGTTCAATTCCATTCTTCGTTTTTTTTTCTAGCACAATGGTAGCGCTCCTTTATTACGTGGACGGCTCAAGCTAACCTAGTTCGAAGCCTTTCTGAGTTAACCGAGCATTTCATTTCTTCGGAGTCGGCAAATTGCACCAGACTGCGTTAGGACAAACTAACTCTCCATTCTATGCTGGAATGCCCCAACATGGCTATGTCCAAAGTGCATCGATACGACGAGTGCTCAACGAAATTCATGAAGTGGACGAGAAAGCCCTCAAGCAACAGTGATAGCGGCACGCAAAAAAAGGTTTGAAAACGTCCATAGATGGTTCACACGAGGAATCGAATCGAATGCAAAAGCGCTGAAATCCGTGCAGTGAGACGTCGTGTCATTTAATATTTTGCACGGCCTACCTTTCACGCATGTAGCGCAGTGGTCCGAGGCGCCCTGTAATGGACATGAGATCGACCCTTGGGCCTCAAGCCCACCAAGCCTTCCATGCCTTCGGGGTGCGTAAATTGGTAGAAGACTTGTCTTGGAGGATAGCAACACTGGATCGATACATTGGTAGCCCACCGTGAGTCATTGTAAAGGCCAGATATGCATTCAATCACTTCCAGTGATGCTAAATGAAGTCCAATGTATGGTGCAACCCTCAGTGATTGATCAACACCGAAAGTTTTATTTATCTATTTTCTATCCTTCACGTGTACTTTACAGATCCCAACACTCCTCACATTCGATTCCTTCCATCGCATCCATCGCCTGTGAATTCCTTCGAACTTTTCTTGCGTTGTTTAGGCTACTGCTTGTGGATCATCGCCTTTTTTGTAAATGTCGTTGAATGCTGATGGAGTCGGATCTCTCCGGTGTGCTAGAAGGGCTATGCTGGAGTGTTCATACAAAATGTTGAAAATTGAATTACAGAAAGTGCACTATTCCCAAACAAGTCTGGTACCAATTTCCCGACCCAGGAGGAATGAGAGAATTGGTGATCCCGGTGCGGGATCCCAGCTGTTCCGTGTTCGTGATGATTAGCATCACTACCACTGCACTACCATGTCCCATGTCGTAATGACGATATTACTTCTCAGGATTGACTTTCTATTTCTATCGAGCAGTTTAGGAACTTCTTTAAGATAGCCATATGCTGCTGGATGAACAAGTCATGCATGTTATGCATGTTTGAAATTGTAACCCCACGAGATAAGCTTCGAAGGAGAGTGACGCTCCAAAACGAACGGCTTGGGCGAAATAAAGTCCCGTTTATCTTGCCCTTCATTAGTGATGAAATAAGTGTAGCGATGAAGCGATGCTTAGGAAGTGTAGATCTAGAGGAAGCGATAGCTACAAAATTGACTCAAAATTGCGTAATGTGCCCTTATGGCAGGGACGGTGACTGCATGAGTTCAGGTACGATATACCTGATCACTTGTGGTACTTGCGGAGAAGAATACATTGGCGAAACGGGCAGGCCTTCATGTATCCGCATAAAAGAGCACCTAGATGGCAAACGAAAAGCGAAACGAGGCACGCTACTAGGAACGCATAGAATACAAAAGCATAGCGGAGGCGATTTTGATATAAAAATCGCTATCCTTGCATGGGATCCCGAAACACCAGCGCGCAAACTCCTCGAGGCTTCTTGGATAAATGCCAAAAATCCTACATTTAAATAGCAGGGAAGAATGTCCCGGGATCACGCGTGATCTCGCTCCTTACCTTCGCATCGATCGTTGACGGGGGGTGCTGCAGTCGTCAGCCATATGCGACTCTGAGCCGCTGTTCTTCCTTGGTGGAAGTCAGGTGAAAAAACGGTGGGTTTTTTCGAGAAGCCGTAGATCTTGCAATTATCGTTCGGGTTTTCATCTTTCTGTTTGTGCTGTTGAAGCGTTTGACCTATCAAGTTGCGTATTGGTGTACCCTTCCGGGCTCTGAAGAAGGCGGTTTTGCCGAAACATCAGCTACGATTGTGTTGTATGTATGTTCTTCATGTTATACAAATAAACAGAAGCCAATAGACAACTACTATGTGCAGCTGACATGAACAAATAAAAGCTGCTGTGATGTCCGTTCGAGTCACTGATGAAGACATAGTTTACGATGCACTTCGACTTCATCGTGCATCTGCCCGAGAATAATTGCTTCGTTTGGTTATATATTTGGCTCTACAAGGATATTCTCAGTTGCAGCTGCCATCAAAAATTGTCTTGGTTTTGACACTTTTATTTTAAATTGTCAAACGTCATATATTGTGTTCATTGCAGTACTTTCTTTGATTGGATTCATTTTCTTTCATTCATCATGATGAAGACATAGTTTACGATGCACTTCGACTTCATCGTGCATCTGCCCGAGAATAATTGCTTCGTTTGGTTATATATTTGGCTCTACAAGGATATTCTCAGTTGCAGCTGCCATCAAAAATTGTCTTGGTTTTGACACTTTTATTTTAAATTGTCAAACGTCATATATTCTGTTCATTGCAGTACTTTCTTTAATTGGATTCATTTTCTTTCATTCATCACAAGAAGACCCTCTGAATTTCGCGTGTAGGTCCAGCTGCTGCTTGAGGATTTTTGGCCTTCTTCGTGAAATTGATTCAGTACTGCTCGAGTTTGCATCCACTGGATCCTGGGATGGCCTTGCTAGAGCGTTACCAGATTTTCACTGCAGACAATCTTTCCTCTTATGAATTCCAAGAAGTTTTTCATAGAGCTGAAGGTGTACTAATTGTCTGATCCTGACCAGCTTGAGAACTGACTGGCTCGGTGCATGGTGGAATCAGAACGTTGCCTGTAATATTGAACCGTATCTCTACCACTGCGTTACTCATCTTCTGTAAAAAAATCCGGGATCGCAAATTTCGCTCTCAGTTCTTGTGATAAAGCTGAAGGATAAAGCTCTCGGCGTTGATCAATCCCTGAGGGATGCGCCATGCATTCGACTTCATTAAGTATCGTTGGAGGTGATTGAATGCATATCTGGCCTTTACTCGCGGTGGTCTGCCGATGTATCGAGCCAGTGCTGCTATCCTCCCAGATAAGTCTAGCACCAATTTACCGACCCCGAAGGAATGGAAGGCTTGGTGGGCCTTAGGCGCATTCCACGTGCGCGTCGCAGTGGCGCCTCCAACCACTGCGCCACACGTGCCCTAGTTCTTTCGATGTCTCAAAAAAATTGTATTTTGCAGTGATAGGGCCTCTTCTACAAGTGTATCAACTTTTCACGTCCTCAATTACTATGGTTGTGAAAAATTTGTAAGCATTTATTAAAAAAAAAACAGCATGGGGTGTTATGCGTTTATGAAATTTCTGCCTGAAGATTGATAACAAGGTGTTGAAGCAAGTTCGTTTTCACGTGGGCTAAACAGATCATATCATCCGAAACGCGCTACATTTAGCGCGGCGAGTAAAATCCATCAGAAAAAAAAGAGCAAAATATAAATTTCTTTTTAAAAAGGGTTTAAGTTAGTGACATTTTACTTGCAATTTTAAGCTATTTAATGAAGACACAATTCAAGTACCTGATTAAAAAACATCACAACACCATTAGCGACCGAATGTGCTCGTTTGAATTTCTTCACATCTTCGGCGGTAAAAGTAGCAGATCCAAGCCAATCGTTCGAATGACTTTCGATTAGAGCACGAAATCTGGTTCGATTATCGTTAAGGAGACCAGCTACTAATTCACAGCCAACGTCGGTCGCATTATTTGCTCTGGAAAAATATATTTGCAAATTGTTACCAACCAAAGTAGATAGAAGATAAACCGTTTGAACGTCCCTTAAAAAGGCGCCATGCATCCGACTCTATGTGTAATGTCGTACACTTGATTTAGCGCATAGAATAATTTGCGACTACGCACTGATAGGTCAAGTCGGTGTTTTTATTTTGATAGATCGATTTGATGTCAATTTGTTAACCATGAAAGCGTGGGAGGCTTGGTTAGCTTGGGGCTAGGAAACGAGGCATGGTTTACGTATGTATTTTAGGCAGCAGGGAAATGTTATCACATCTCTTATTAACAATATTCATTTATCTATTTGTAATACACTACTTGTTTTACGATATTGCACAAAACATTTAAAATCTATCGAATACGAATGTTTCATATCCCACAGAATTTCATATTGCGTGTTGATGTGAGAGGAGAGGAACCGCATAAGAAGAGATTCAGTTCGATAACGTGCTGTGGGTTGTTGTTGAATTGGAAGACTTCCCAGGATCGACTTCCTATTAACCTCAGGATTGGATTATAAATGCATGGTTTTCTTTTTAGTGTTTGTGTTATTGAAGCTTTTGACGTAATAAATTGCGTATGAATATATCCCTCCAGGATCTGAAGAAGGCGGTACTTCGTCGGCTACTTTTGTGCTGTATTTGTTTTTTGCACGGAAGTAAACGTAAATCTATAACAATCTCGCGATCGCCGAAAAAGAACGACGCATTGGTAAGGCTTTTCCTCAAAGAACTTCGTTCGAACTCTGGTGGTCTTTGAATTCTTGTGGTTAAGTCTGCCAACGACTTAGCGCAGCTATCACATGATTCCAACGAGAGTCTATTCGAAAAGTATTCAGTTGCACCTATCAGGAAAACCACTGTCATCATTCCAATTTACAACCCGAACATCTTCTTACATGATGGGTGCAAGTTATTCCTTAAGGATAAAATTGCTGGGACCTACGTAGAGCTTAACACCATGTAACGAAAGAAATAAAAAAAAATAAAGCGCTGCAAAAAAAACTGATCACTACACGTACTTTTCCCACGAGTTCTTGAGATATCGTATCTCAGTTGGTGTGAAGTTTAATCCATTCTTAGACCCTGTCGCATCGCTACTGTCTTTGGTGACCGTGGGCATCTGAATGCCTTTCACGTCGTTTCCACTGCATGAATTCACATCGTTGCTTAGAAGTAAAAGAAAATCGCGTAAAACTGCATGAAACAAATCGGAAACGGCATTGGTGAGGATTTGAAGATGTCCGGCAGTAAGAGAGGAGAAAATTAGAGAAACCGATTCATATAGTTATCGTGGCTAGGAAGTGAAGATATCAACGGCGATGGTTAATCATTATTTGATAGGACGTGTATCAATACGGCTATGGCTTCCATAAGTTTCATAGCTCAGTTAAATGCCAAGTTAAAGGATAGGTGTTTCTACCACTGAGGTAGACAAGACGTATAATCAGCAACGAGTTTTTCTCAAGATATGCGTAGTTTGAGTATTTTTTCAGTACTAAAGCACTTAATAAACGAATCTGTTCCTAGTTCCTTACTCGCTCTGGATCCAATAGCTGAGAATTCCCGAGTTACATATATCTGAATCGGAATGTAAACTTCACGAATCAATAAATACAGAGTTGAAAGGAAAGAAGAAGCATCCGTTAGGCTTAGTTGTATTGTCTTTGATGAAAGAACTTTAATGAAATAGTGAGAAATACAAAGCGCCTTCGTTTCCGCACTCTCATGTTTGACTACATGGCTGTTCTCGAATTCGCATAAGCCTGGGAAGCCTTGATGTTATATAATGTAGCGGATGGGCAGTGAATGGTGGTAGAGTTAAAGGGCAGTCAACGGTATCGAGATGATGATGGATTACGTATTCAGTAATACGTAAGCGCCAGGAGAGCCTTTTTAGTTCCCATTTGTGTTTTTGATATTTGGCTAAAGATATCACCGCATACGCGAACAGTTCGAAAATCATAGGAATTCCGTATTCGCTCATAATTAATCCACTAGCGGAGCATTCTCGAGTTACATATATCTGAATCGGATTGTAAACTTTATGAATCAATGAACACAGAGCAAAATAAAAGCATCCTTTAGGCTTAGTTGTGTTGTCTTTGATGAAAAAGCTTCAATGAAATAAAGAACGTAGTATGTCTTGTCTACAACCGTTCCACATTATCCTTTAGGTTGAGCTTCGCGGTACATAACAGTGATAATACCGATTAGCTGGTCAAGTCTTATATGGATTAAAAAATGGTTCTCTTCACTGGTCTCAAACAAACAGAACCTAATCGGTAGTGCTGGTACGCGAACGGGAAAACGTGGCGTAGACTTTGGTGCTGTCCTTTTGAGCTGCTCGTCGGTCAACCCCTAACAACAAAGAATACATGTGATTATGTATAATAGAAAGTTCTCTCACGAATAATTCCAACGATGGCGTTGTTACCATTTAAATCCACTAGCGGAGCATTCTCGAGTTACATATATCTGAATCGGATTGTAAACTTTATGAATCAATGAACACAGAGCAAAATAAAAGCATCCTTTAGGCTTAGTTGTGTTGTCTTTGATGAAAAAGCTTCAATGAAATAAAGAACGTAGTATGTCTTGTCTACAACCGTTCCACATTATCCTTTAGGTTGAGCTTCGCGGTACATAACAGTGATAATACCGATTAGCTGGTCAAGTCTTATATGGATTAAAAAATGGTTCTCTTCACTGGTCTCAAACAAACAGAACCTAATCGGTAGTGCTGGTACGCGAACGGGAAAACGTGGCGTAGACTTTGGTGCTGTCCTTTTGAGCTGCTCGTCGGTCAACCCTTAACAACAAAGAATACATGTGATTATGTATAATAGAAAGTTCTCCCACGAATAATTCCAACGATGGCGTTGTTACCATTTCGCTCTTTTAAAGTTTCAAGCGAGATGCTTTTGACGTGGTAGGCGAAATTTTTGCCAACTACTGTACGGAATTTTTTTATGGCAGAGTATATTGCGAAATATAACTTTAATGAAGCTGAGATATTTTTCAAAACTCCGGACCGCAGGTGTTTGCGGTGGGGAACGAATGAGCTATTGTCCTTTCAGTACAGTGTATTCAGTATTGCGATTATAACTAAAGCCTCAGCTTAACTGGGTTCATTGTCGATTTGGGCTCCCCAGATCAATCCCGCTGTCGGGTGATTGCTGATGGCAGAAGATCAATAGAACTAGCTGAGAGACAGGCGAAACGAAGGAATGGCATGGTGTGGTGGTGAACGCGTCACTCCCCGGAAAGGACGCGGATTAAAAAATGGTTCTCTTCACTGGTCTCAAACAAACAGAACCTATTCGGTAGTGCTGGCACGCGAACGGGAAAACGTCTCCCCGGAAAGGACACGTTCGTTCCCCACCGCAAACACCTGCGGTCCGGAGTTTTGAAAAATATCTCAGCTTCGTTAAAGTTATTACACGGAATGTTCCGGAGACAAATAGAACTGATGGATGTTCCAGGAAAAGAACGTTCCAGGCTGTGTAATAGCTATCGTTTTTACATAGTAGGAAAAGAAGAGCACTACAACAAAAATTATGTATATTATATTATGCTTGTTATATCATAGGGAAAAATAATATTATTCGAAGGATTGCTGGCGTAGCTATGGAGTACAATAGGATAAAGCGCCACTGATGCGGAAGCGATTAATCACTTGTTCCTTTCTCATCGACTTTCGTGGAAGACAAACAAGTAGCTGTTCCGGTCAACGCCCCAGCACTAGATCGCATACTGGAATGGCCATTAGTTTAAGGTATGAGCCATATTAACGTCATTTGAATAAAAATGTATCCCAATCGATCTCACACCTAAACTGATTTCTTTCATAGTTTTGAGTATTACAGTGACGTTTTCAGACAAACGTTTAGCGTTGTATAATTAGTTGAATAAGCAGTAGTTTTTTTGAAGCTGAACAATAATCTTTTTATGGGACGGGACGTCCAATTCACTCAGTCCAGACAGAGTGATCTTCGAAATAGTGAACTGTGAAACTCGAGCTATGAAAAACGGGAACGGGAAGACTGCGGAAAAATGTAGTAATTGAGCTTTGAACTCTTATAAGTACTTCCCGCCATACCCTGCCGCGGAAAAATAATGGGCAATAAATCAAAGGTTAAGCATTGTCGGCTTTTTGTTTACTGTTTATTGATATTTATTGCAAGGTATGAAGTGGAGCAGAAGTGCAAGGATACTGAGATGTGAACAAAATCAGTGACCTTAGGTGCGCTTCGAACGTGCTATTACTCTTACTGGGGGCCGCGTGCTATCCACCACACCAACCGAGACCTTTGCTTTGCCTTTCTCACGACTAGTTCATACTGTATCGGTATTATCAGCAATTACCCATCAACGGGAACGAGCATTCTTCTATCTTAGCATCATTGTGGTTGCATTTCATATAATTTCGAATACAGCTTCAGCTTAATTTAGTTTACCAGCGATTTGTGCTCTCTAAGTCATTCACAACGAGGGGTAACTACTGATAGCATCTTTAGGCTAAAAATTAAGTAAAGAAAAGGCAAAGAAAAATCCTTGCTTGGTGTGGTGGATAGCACATGAGCGTTCTGTAATCGCCCGTTTGAAGACCAGCTGAGGTCTTAGGATTTGCTCACATCTCAGTATCATTGTGGATGTATTTCACTTCATATCTTGTCATATAAAGAATGGGTAGTAAGTAAAACGTGAACCTACCACTGCTTTTACGATCAAAACAGAAAAAATAGAGTCAAGGGCAGTCTAAAACATTCCAGGAAAGAAAGGAAACAAGAGAAGAAGTTTCCGGTTTTTTAAAATTACTATGTAAACAATGTAGACATAGAATAGACAAAATAAAGCAAAGTAGGCAAAATTTCAGTTATTCAAGAAGAAAAGCTGTTAAAGTCTTACGCTAAATAATTGGCTCGTGAGGGCAGGTTATCTTTCATTTCAGTGTACGAATAAGGCAATATGATCACATAACATGAAATGTTGAGAAGAGCACGCCCATTTCAGCTTCATCTGGACACAACGTAAAACCACACAAAGGACATTTATTCTAAATAATCGTTTTTTAATGATATCGTCCATTGTTCACCGATTCCAGTGCTTTTCTGGGAATTCTGCGTTTTGTGGCGCTTTTTTTTTTAAAGGGTAATATGTTTCCATTAATAATGAAAGCGGAGCAGCATCCGAACAGAAAAACTGAGTAGATGACGGAGAGAACAAAAACTGGCTGGACAAAATTTAAGCATTACAAGAGCTATATTTTCTTTATGATTGGTACTGTACTCTTGAAAAAACCCGTTGTTATTAGATTTGCGCCGATAAAGCGGGATGTCTAATGAAATTGGGACCATAGAATAAAGTACATTAAATGTAATGAGGATGCTCTTTGTATCATGTCGGCATCTGTGGAGTGGGATGCGATTTCGCACCGAAGATTCCCAAATCTTCGTATGATATATTTATCCATAAAAAAGTGTTTTTTTTTCGTATGATTATTTAGGATCCACTCTTTCACCAGACGTCCACAGCGCCTAGTAAGCGACACTGTACTGAAAGTAGGCCGTCACAATAGAGGAGTTTAACTATGAAAGAAAGTGGAGGAGTCGGAAATCGATTGAGAAATGAACGTTTCATGAAGAATATGCCGAATATTGAGATGTAAGTATTCTAATGTTGCAAATCTAGAGAATGTGTTTCAACGATATATCCTCGTGTAAGGTGAACTCAATCACGAAAGTGTTCTATGCGTTTTTTTCTTCCGCAATTCGCGATTAGTCCCATTTGGTTCTTGCAACTATTCATATCTTGGACGAGGTTGTTACCATGGTGTTAGGTTCGAAACGACTAATCCTCACGATAGGGAATGTCCACTTCCTCAATGCCTCAACAGGAGCACGCACGAAGCACGAAGTTGGAAGTGTTACTTAGTGAAACACTGAAAAGTGACCTCTGTGAAGAACTCACGGAAACTAAATATCATTCATAAAAAAATTTAAAAAAAGGATAAAGGATAGAGCTCTCGGCGTTGATCAATCTTTAAGGGATGCGCCTTTCGTTCGACTTCATTAAGTATCGTTGGAGGTGTTCGAATGCATATCTGGCCTTTACAATGACTCGTGGTGGTCTACCGATGTATCGATCCAGTGCTGTTCTCCTCCCAGACAAGTCTGGTACCAATTTGCAGACCCCGGAGGGATAGAAAGCTTGGTGGGCCATGAACGTGGCGATCGATTCCACGTGTGTGTGTATTGCATTGGCGCCTCCAACCACTGCGCCACACACGCCCTAAGGAGTGAGAAGATAAGAAGTAAGAAAAATATGTTCATAAATTTTCCTCTCGTCTCAACAGTCTAATGTTTTTTCTAAGCGGGACACGAAAACAGCATTTACTGAGATGCTTGACAAAGTTTACATAATATGACAAATGAAGCTCATTCAAATCAAAAATATGGAAAATAGTCGGAAATACATCGCCATTTAATGAAGACGCATTCAGCCTTTCGGTACCCAGAATCTATTCACATGAGACAGAACTGCGCAATTACTACGATTTCAAATTGAAAGCAGGACTTTTTTCCACAAAAAATAGAAACTGAATGATGAACATTATCATATGAAACTTCTTAAACGTATTGAATCAATTCCGAAGTTCGGGGAACGAACTCTAAGGAACGAACATTTCATCACACTATAAACGACTTGTACCGACACCACAATCACCAAACTACACCACAATTTCATTTTCTCATAGTAAGATTTAATAAGAATGAGTCTATACGTGAGCTCTATAGGAGTACTCTTAATCATTTTTCCATGAAAAGGGCAACAAAAAAATTAATGGCTTACAAAGCTTCTTTCTAAATAAGGGATAAAACCCTCGTAAAATTATCAATCTCTGAAGGATGCTCTACGCATCATTAGTGGTGACTGAATGCATATCTGGGCTATAGTGTGACTGGCAGTGGTTTACCGATGTGTCAGTACTGCTGTCTTCCCAGAGAAGTTTGGTACCTATCTGCTGACCCCGTAGGGATTCAAGGCTTGGAGGGCGTTGGTGAGGCGCGTGATCGATCCCAGGTGTATTGCGGAGGCTTCTAACCACTGTGGTACCCGTGCTTCTTCCTATGAATGAATTTTACCTTCTAATTGTTTTGCAGAGAGCTTTAATAATACCGTTCCGCCAAGCACGATAGTGTACTCGTCACGTTTGTTACCTTGAACACTTAGAAAAAATCAAATCTCTTCAGAAATTTTTTTGCAATTGTGATCTGGACTGCTGTGGCGTTGAGGCCACAACTTTATGTGAATGCCAAGTCGCTTGTAATATTAGTCCTTGTAGCTGCCACGCAGGTCTTTTGCGTATTAGTTGCTGATTCGATCATCTTGAGACACTGGGTTACAACTTTATGGTTATAGTAGCAATAACAACAATAAGAGTACAACGAAGTATATGGATGTTCGGGGATATGAAGGAACTGGATGAACACTGAACGAACGCTACGAACACTTGAAGACGAATGCAGATAGGCTGCTTTTATAACATTTGAAGTGGGTAGGCTGCATGTACAACTTTTTTAGTGGGTGGAGCTTTGCCAGAGGGAACTAGAAACAGCGCCTAGGGAGAGGTTCTAAAGGTTTTTCTATTAGCACAATCTGATATGGCTTCATGTGAAAGGGCGCAACTGCTCGTTCGGAAACTTTGGGACGGCAGGTGCTAGAAAGCACATTCAGCTGACTACTGCTGATTCAGTGCCCGAACTGTCGGACGAAGAAGAGCAGTTTATTGAAAGAATTTACAGAATCCCTTTCCAGTCACCTGTGAGGCAACTGCATAGCGGCTAAGAGACGATTTAGAGAAGATGCGAAGATAGTTAACGGTGAACAGAAAGCATACGCTAATATAGAAAACAGGAACTATTTGGGAAATAGTTCTTATATGGACGTTGTATTATGAGCATCAAGTCAGGTCCTTGAAAACAGCGATTCACGAGAAACGATAGGTTTTTGATTCTTAATAAAGCTATATTTTTTAACTTGCTACCTCCTATTGAGTTTTCGGTAGATAAATCGCCGGATTCCCGACCTTCACATGAATTGTCGTGGTCTTGGAGAAAAATCCCAGTCACGAGGCATCAAACATCCCTTCGCTTCATATTGACTGACAAGTGTATACGGTGAAGATCTAGAGAAGCTCTAAGAGAATTGAAAGAACTATGCTTTACCAACATGGTAGCGAAGGCAAAATTACTCGAATTATCAAATTGTAGCTTTATATTAGCATTCAATTTTTCATCTTTGCTCTTTCTTTTTTTTTGGAGAATGAATGAATTCATAATATTCACTTACACGACCAACCTAACAAGCAATTGAACACCTAATAACAGAGTTCCACACATCAAATTACAATGCTGCGAAAATTGTCCCTCTAACCACGTACACTGATAAATCTTTGAATGAGTTGTTCGCACAGAAACTTCGTGGGCGGCAAAACAATGCTTAAACTGTGCTACTACATTTCACTAGTAATATAAGAATAAAGGATAAAGCTTTCAGCGTTGATCAAACCCTGAAGGATGTGTCATGCATTCCATTTCATTATTGTTGGAGGTGATTGAATGCATATCTAGCCTTTACATGACTCGCGGTGGCTTACAGATGTATCGAGCCAGTGCTGCTATCCTCCCAGACGAGTCTGGTACCAATCTGCCTCCCCGGCTAGGTGGTCCATGAGCCCTGGGATCGATTCCAGTGTGCGTCGCAGTAGCTCCTCCAACCACTACACCATACTAGTAATATATGATTTTTTAATCCGGAAGTTTGTTTTCGAGATTGTCGTATGCCGAGGTGCTCCGACCGATATCATTGTCATCCAAATTATTCGCTGTTCAGGTCTGCTCATCTGCGAGAGTCAAGAAATACCAGCAGAAAAGAATAGTTAGGGTAGATGCTGAACGTCAAGCTCATGCTTAACTTTGGCGAGTACTAGAAGACAAACGCCTTACTACTGTCAGTTCTATATTGTTTTGCTACGATGACGAGGAGGATGGTCGTGGCCTTACAGCAATGTTGTCTTCTAATAAATAAGTGAAAAGAACAAAGTATCGATTATTTTTGGTGTTAATGAGGTGGATGATTTGTTAACTTATTATGATATCCCGGTTGGTTGGGGGCGCCACTGGGACACATACGTAGAATTGATTTCCGCTGCTAACCAAGCTTTCCATGCCCCCAGGGTCGGCAAATTGGTACCAGACTTGTCTGGAAGGATAGCAGCACTGGGTCTATACATCGGTAGGCGACCCAGAGTCACTATAAAGGTCAGATCTGCATTCAATCAACTCCAAATGATGCTTAATGAAGTCGAATGCATGGCGCATCCCTCAAGGATTGATCAACGCCAAAAGCTCTATCTATCTATCTATCTATCTATCTATCTATCTATCTATCTATCTATCTATCTATCTATCTATCTATCTATCTATCTATCTATCTATCTATCTATCTATCTATCTATCTATCTATCTATCTATCTATCTATCTATCTATCTATCTATCTATCTATCTATCTATCTATCTATCTATCTATCTATTTATCATTATGATATCCCACATACACACAATTTCTTCTAGTCTTTTAAAAAATTGATGAGTGTAGCCAAATTCATAATATAATAGGAGTGAATTGATAATTTCACGTCACTAAATAAACACAAATCAAGCAGGCGACATAAATTCCTCACAAGTGAAACCCCTAGCAATTAATCATGCTGAGTCAGGAGTTGAAAAGGGCTTGGCTACGATGATGATCAAACCAGTCACAGCACAGGGGGTTCAGAATGCCAGGTAATGCATTCTAGGTATTCTAATGCTCTCCTTTAGTTTTAAGTCTTCTTAAGCGTTGTCTATTAAGAAATAATAAATGGTAAACGATGAAGCGCTCACCATTAATGACTCTTTTAGAGATATGACATGCCCTCGGCTCAATTTGTGACACCGTGGAGGTGATCAGCTATATATTTGTCCTATAGCCTATCGATGCGGTTCGGTTCACCGTTTCGATCCTTCACAGAATCTTCTAGTCTTCTATCTTTAGAAAAATATGCAACCATTTTTCGAATGCCGGAGCGATAGACAATTTCCTTAGCCACAACGCGGCAAAGTTCATGTGGGCAGTGCTTTGCTCCTTTAATCACTGTCAACAGCACTCCAGTAGGAAATTTTATATGCATATATATATACATGTATATATATAAAGTATACACATATATTAGTGCATATACATGCATGACACTTATGCGTATACACATATATATTGACTGAAAAGTGCACCTAGGCTTCGGAATTGTGATTTGACATTTAGCGCAATGTCACAAAATTGCGTGATAGCCAGTGATATTAAGGATTAGTGCCTTAGGAGTTCGTATGCAATCAAACGTTCTTCGTAAGCAACCTTTCAGTTGAATTACTAGTAGTTCGTATCAAAACAATTCGCATGCATTGCTTGATGGGTCATAAAACGACTTATTAATTTTTTTTTATCCCAGTAAGACAAAATTCTCGTCGTTCTTTCTCCATTCTTTTATGGATTTTCCACATATGAGAGGGTTTAAGCTAGAAGGTTTGAGATGAACTTAAAGCGGCAAAGAGGCAATTAAATAATGACCAAGAGCTCTGAACTGTTTAAGAACGCAGCTTCACAGGGGAGGGGAGATGAATCATGTCTCTTAGGTAAATTCGATTGGGTTTTATCCTCCACTTACACATAGGCGAAATTTGGGAATGAGTGCGTTATATTTGGTGGACGTTGTGAACGTTGCTTGTAACATAGTCGGTCATAAGGGCAAAATCAAAAGGCTGTGGATGAAATGTAAGCGTTTTGTAGTAACACTCGATAAATGGACAACATTCCATTTCGTCAAGCATGGTTGAGAGATGGCTGAATGCATACATGGTCTTTGCAATAACTCGCGATGGTCTACCGATGCATCGAGCCAGTGCTGCTCTTCTCCCAGACAATCCTAGTACCAATTTGCCCACCAGAGAGGGATAGAAGGCTTGGTGGGCCATGTGCCAGGGGATCGATTCTACATGTGTGTTGCCGAGTGCCTCCGACCACTTCATAAGATTCTTCATAGGTTACCGAAATATTAAAGACCTATATTGAAGAACTCTGATTACAGCATCATTACATCAGCAAAGGAATGCTTTGCCGAGGACGTGAGGACATCACAAGCTAAAAGCAAGGAATTGGCCTTTGTTGGTCTGAATGAACCGAGAAGACAAAAAGCCGGGGCATAGGCCGATAAGCAATTCCATAGGGATGCGCCATACATTCTTTCTCCATCAAGCGTTGTAAAAGTAATGGGATGCATATTTGGCCCACATAAAGCGAGGGCCTTTCGATATATCACTTCAGTGCCTTCCATGTCCTACCTATTTGTCACCTAGTGTTACTACCTATTTGTCGACCACAAATCGATAGACAGCTTGCCTATAGAGCGGAACGAAGCCAAACGCCACGCGCATCCCAAGCCACCTCTAACCACTACACTTTGGATGAGAAAAGGGGAATTATGTATAAACAAAATCTAGCTTCGATCTCTGCTTGAGCCCTTTTTCTTTGGAATGTCGACAAAATGACTGCAATGAATACTTAATACTTCAGTCGCATTATTTATGAGAAAACAAATACCGCATTACTTAAAGTCACCTGTCACCTGTCACCTGTAGTGCCATTGCTCGTCGACTGACTCGAGCGAGCGCCGGTAAATCCTCCGTTTTTCCAAGTCGCGTGCAAGGGTAGCCCAGTGGATTCTGCTCGCTCTAGGGACTCGTCGAACATCATACCTTTTTTCGAGGCTCTTCGTGAAGAACTCTGACCATCGGGTCTGCAGTACGTTTGACATTCCGAGGAATCCATTCACTAACGGGTCTTGTCCATCGGCTATCATTCAAACGCATTACGTGTCCGGCCCACGTTATTATTTTTGATTGTTGACGCAGGTCGGAGCTTCCGATACCATCCCTTAGTTGTGTGAAACGAGATACTCCTAGCATCGTTCTTTCGACTGCGTGTTCGATAACGCTGAGTGATCTTTCATTCTGCTTACGCAGCGACCAGGTATCTGGCGCATACGTTAGAGCAGGAAGAACCGTTGAGTCGAAAAGGTGGGCAAGGAGTCGGGTGTTTCCTGTTTTCTTCACTACATCCTCGATACTCTTGAAAGCTTCCCAAGCCGATCGTTTCCTTCTGCTCAGCTCTGGAGCTAAATCGTTCATCATATTGATTTCCCGACCTAGATAGACATAACTGGAGCATTCGGAGAAATTCGTTCCGTTGAGCGTGAATGGGGCAAACGAAACCAATCCGTTCTTCATGAACATCGTTTTCTTGAGATTTAGTCGAAGACCAATCTTTCTACAGGCTTTACCAAAGCCGGCAAGCATACATTCCGTTTGACTAATGTCTGATGTTGTAAGAACGATGTCATCAGCAAAGCGAAGGTGATGTAACTACCAGCCATCGATCTTCACTCCCATATAATCCCATTCCAATGTTCACATGACGTTCTGGAGGGTGGCAGTAAATAATTTTGGCGAGATTGTATCGCCTTGGCTAACTCCTCTTTTGACGTCAACGTTAATATCGTTGTAGAATGGCGAAATTTTGGTAGTGAAATTTTTGTACAGCTCACGAAGAATCTTTATGTACTGAGTAGGGATTCCTTGACTACCAAGGACTTCCATGACTACTTCTATCTCAGTTGAGTCAAAGGCCTTCTCTAAGTCGATGAAAGTGAGAGAGAGCAGTCTTTTGTACTCTCGCGATACCTCAACGAGCCTTGTTAACGTGTGAATGTGGTGCATCGTACTAAAACCTTTTCGAAACTCTGCTTGCTCGCACGGCTTTCCTTCGTCCAGTGTTCTGTCAATCCTGTTTAGGATGTTCGACCCATTGAAGTCATCAATGATAACCTTGAAGAATGTATGGCCTTCTCTGTAGAACTTCTCCAAGTCAATGTAGAACGTTTCGACTTCTTTTTCGTCATAGTTTGATGTTGGCGCGTAAACTGCGAAGATTGTCGAAGCCGGTGTTGATCCACATATTTTTAATCGCATACGTCCGATTCGGGTTGTAAGCTGTTCGAGTGAATCAATGTTCATGGACAAACTCGTGTTGGGATGGTCTCTGTCGCCATGATGAACTCAGAAAGCCCCTTACCCTGTTCGCTCCATTCTAATCCGTGGGTCCCAATGTGACGTTCCACAGACGATGTTCTTGGTCCGATCTTGGCATTGAAATCTGCAATGATGACCTTGAAGAATGTATGGTCTTCTTTGTAGAACCTTTCCAAGTCCATGTAGAACGCTTCGACTTCTTCTTCGTCATAGTTTGATGTTGTTTCGTAAACAACGAAGATTGTCAAAGCCGGTGTTGATCCACATCTTTTTAATCGTAAACGTCCGATTCGGGTTGTAAG
>MQTX01000288.1:283087-305369 GCA_009735665.1 Angiostrongylus cantonensis | reverse complement strand
CCGTGTAGAATTTTGGGACAACAGCTACATCGGTTAGGCGGAACTTTCTATTTACTATGATGTGGTTTATTTCGTTATGGCACTCTCCATTGGGAAACTCCCACGTCCAGCGTTGAGGGTGGGGCTTCTGGAATTGCGAGTTACCGTGGATGGTCTCTGTCGCCATGATGAACTCAGAAAGCCCCTTACCCTGCTCGCTCCATTCTAATCCGTGGGTCCCAATGTAACGTTCCTCAGCCGTTCCTCTTGGTTCGACCCATTGAAGTCATCAATGATAACCTTGAAGAATGTATGGCCTTCTCTGTAGAACTTCTCCAAGTCAATGTAGAACGTTTCGACTTCTTTTTCGTCATAGTTTGATGTTGGCGCGTAAACTGCGAAGATTGTCGAAGCCGGTGTTGATCCACATATTTTTAATCGCATACGTCCGATTCGGGTTGTAAGCTGTTCGAGTGAATCAATGTTCATGGACAAACTCGTGTTGACGAGAACGCCGACACCGCCTACTCCTCTACAGTCGCATATTCCGAGGAACAGTTCTTCTCCGGTGTCATAGACGAAGGTGAATGGCTGGCGTCGTCTTGTCTGGGCCAGGCCGATGACATCGCACTTCGTCCTTTGTGCTTGCATGACCAAGTCATCTATCGAGGTCTCGGATGCAAGTGTGAGTGCATTGTAGGTACAGATCGTCACCATAGTTCTTTGTGATCCAGGCAGTTTAATTGGCCCTGATATTTTAGCAGCCTCTCCGTACTCGTCCTACCCAACGCTGCGAAATTGAGGGCTTTTTCGGGGTCGAGGAAATGAAGCCCTTTTTCTTTTACTGTGTTTAGCATTTTGATACCCACGTATAGGTTGCTGGGCTCTGAACGTGAGGGCTGGGTATACTCACGGGTAGCTTGCCAGGCTCTCCCAGAGTGGACGTGGAGCTTATTTGTTAGAGGTGATTCCTAACCGCCTCCCATATACTTCCCTGCCATTTGATTGCAGACTTTTGGCCGAATTGACTCGTAGAATACAATCCGCATAAGAGAGAACGCACCCACACACGCATGCATGAATACGCCTAGCAAATACAGAAAGTATGTGCCAAATCGGCGCAGCAGAAACAGGGAGTCCATCCCCTGGATCCACCTGCGTCTCAGGGAAGCAAAGGTCGCTTTTGGTCCGCGATTAACCCCCTATCCATCACCTGGGGACGCGCCACGTAACCTCGCGACTAACCGGTTCGAGATCCCTCATATGAGGGGGATCCGTGGGTTTGGGTTCTTCCTCGATGGAAGATAGTTGAAAAAAGCGGTGGGCTTTTCGAGATGCCGTAGATCTTGTAATTATCGCTCGGATTTTCACCCTTCTGTTTGTGCTGCTGAAGCGTTTGACCTAGTAAGTTGCGTATTAGTGTACTCTTCCAGGCTCTGAAGAAGGCGATTCTGCCGAAACGTCAGCTACGATTGTGTTGCATGTGTGTTATTGTATGGGAGCTATATTTATTACTTCAATTGTTAATATTGCATAGCCGTTATTTTGAATCTGCTGCTACGTTATTACAATAAGTTATTGCGTCATTTACATCTTAATCCATTCCGAGGGCTATGGGCGCGTGTAGTGCAGTGGACGGAGGCGCTCTGCAGCTCACACGTGGAATCCTTCCCAGCGCCCATGGCCCACCAAGTTCTCCATCCCTCCGGGTTAGGTATTGGCGAATAATTGTAAAGACAAGATATGCATTCGATCACCTCCAACGATATTTGGTGAAGTCGAATGCATGGTGCACACTTCAGAAATTGATCAACGCCGAAAGCTTTATCCATTGTCCTTATAACGAGGGCCAGCAATCACTGAACCGATGTCACGACGAAGTATGGCATGCCACCAACATTCTGAAAACAACTACAGCCTCAGTTTAACTGGGTTCAATGTCGATTTTGGCTTTCCAGACCAATCTCGTTGATGGGTGATTGCTGATGGCTAAAGATCAACAGAGCTAGCTGAGAGATAGACGAAAAGAAGGACCAGTATGATGTGACGGTGAACGCGTTAGCCTCCGGAATGGATAACAGCGCGTTCGTTCCCCACTGTTGATATCTGCGGTCTGGACTTTTACAAATATCTCAGCATCATTGTGGTTGTGTATCAACGAAGTGCTTTACAAAAAAATTGTATTGCAGTTTGCCTAGCTAGCCTGCAAGTCTAGTGATTGGTGTCGGGAAGGATTAGATAGACACTAATTGTATAGTCCCAAATTAATCTAAGATTATTAGCTCACAGTTGCCGTGCCTGTTAGATTATTTTTATTGTTTTGAGGAAAAACTCATGAAACAAACATGTAGAGCCTATCATATATAATATATATATAATTTTTGGGTGTTAATCCTGCTTGCTATTGGAGAAAGATAAGGCGTTCAGTGCTGAGGGTGCGCCATCCATACGATGGTTCACTGGTGAGACTATGGCGCGATGTCGAACCAACGTCCACTTATTGGTGAACTCTAACTTCTACGCCTCATACGCTCTGCTGAACAGCAAACATGTTTTTAGCGTTAGCTTAGCTTAGTTATGATGAGTTTGACCGTCGCTAACTATTCAAAAGAACTCCATTTACCAATGTGGTTCACCTGACCGTGGTGTTCCACTGCTGCTCTTAGTAGAAAGTTCAGAATCAATTATGCTACAGTACAGTACGATAAAACAGTGTAAAACAGTGTTTTTCGCCTGATTTATCCCGTTTCGATTATCAAAATCATTTTCCAATGGTGGTGATGGTGTTGTAGTTCAGGTTGACTTATCACTGGAAATTGAAAAGCTATCAATGCAAATCGGCTAACCCTCTCTCTAACACCTTGTGATAACATTGTGATTGAATATGCATTTACATATGCCTGACATTGACGAAGTTATTTATAATTTCCTGGTCTATCCTTTAGCACAATTATGCTCCCTGAAGCCCTCACAATCAATGAGGACGGACCATCCAAGTATCCAAGTAAGTATCCTTTAGCATTTCGGTTTATAAGAGAGATTTATGTTATTAGCTATATTGTACGGACATATAATTTAAATTAAACTTTTTTTAAAAAGCTTTTTTATGTTATTTAATTTACAAATAGTAAGAAAGGTGGGCAGAAACTAAAACATGGCTAAATAGCTTCTAGAAGCCTACTGAATTCAGAATTCAGAATGAGCTGAATGATTATATTAGTTCCAGAGAGCACTTCGTCATGCTTTTGTGTGGGTGTAGTCTCCTATCACTCGGTGACGATTTAGCTATGTGGATTACGCGTGAGATGGATTTGAGCCGAGAAGAAGCTCAACATTTCCATTTGTCGCCTCTACTAATAGTAGGCTTAGGCCAGAGATCGCTATCAGTGCGGAACGAAGTCCACTGAATGCAATAAACATCCGTCCGACTCACAATTGTCGACGAACCTTTATGTTTATATCAAATTAAATTAATGGAGCAGCTTTTGAGGATTCCAGGAGACAAAATTACTCCAATAATAATCCAAACAGCAATCAGAGCCATACAGTTATTAATGAGAGCGAGAGGCCATCTTAGATAATAAGCACCCCAGCAATTTTTGTTAAAAGTGTTCCTTCGTATACTTGTTGAGCAAACGCGAGGTGTTATTTTTATTCTTTATTCACGAATAAGCTGACGTTTCGGCAGATTTCGCCTTCCTCAGAGTCTGGAAAGGCCAAGTTGGCAACAATCTATTCGGTCAAACATCTCCATAACCAAACAAAGAAAACGCTAAACCAGGATTTCAATCAGAATGAACACAGTTTTGCACACTCACCACTCTCTGTGAGGCTTCCACTAGGTATGCCGCGTGGAGACCAACCGGACAGAATTCGCATGGAAGTGCAATGTGCCCTTCCAAAAAAAAGCATAAATCCCGTTGGCTGAGCTCTTCGGGTTTGTTAATCATATTGTGAACTGAGATATTTCAGCTCGAAGCTGAAAGCGGGCATTATTTTTGCATCGTAGGCATTGAAATCAGGTCACGCGATCGGTTACGTTTGTCCGATCCTGTTTTATACGTTCTGATCTCTAAGGATAGGATTTGTTCACTCTTTATAACTCAAAAGAGCGACTTTCTATGAACCTCGGCATAGATAGTTGATATATTTATTTATATGATTTTATAAACTGATCTTGTTTAGCTGATGCGAGGTTGGTATAGGTCTTCGTTGTCGTTGTTGTTGTCGTTGGTGTTGTTGGTCGTTGGCTGACGTTTCGACGATGTCGCCTTCGCCAGAGCCTAGACGCATTTTATACAAGAACACTTTAATTATTCTGTGGAGAAAAGGCTAAAGTATTAATGAAGATCAAACTTTTAAATAGATGGTGGGCTAAGATACTACGGTCAAATCTAGGGTCTAATCTACACCATAAAAGGATAAAAATGATAAAGCTCTCGGCGTTGATCAATCCCTGAGGGATGCGCCATGCATTCGACTTCATTAAGCATCGTTGGAGGTGATTGAATGCATATCTGGCCTTTACCATGGCTCGCGGTGGCCTGCCGATATATCGAATGAGTGCTGCTATTCTCCCAGACAAGTCTGGCACCAATTTGCCGACCCCGGAGGGATGGAAGGCTTGGTGGGTCATGGGCTGATTTCATGTGGGCGCCGCAGTGGCGCTTCCAACCACTGCGCCGCACCCGCTCTTGTATAAAATTTACACGAGAAAAACCAACCGAGAACCGGCTTCCATTATTAAACATCCAAATAAAGCTCTTATAAAGTGGCTATATAACAAAATGGTATCTAAGTCAAGTAGTAAAACATACTAGTTCACTATCTCTCCTCTCATCCTTCGCACATAAAAAAGTACTTATCAAAGACGTGTACCGTACGGCTAAAAATGTGTGCACAGGAAAAGAGGAAAGGAATGAATCGCCAAACCTGGCACAAAAAATGGCCATTTTCAATGGCTAGGAAGTAGAAGCCACTCGGGTCAGATCAAAACGTGGGGTGGTTCCAAAATAATGTTTCGAACGTAAGTAAGATCCCCTTTAAGCTACCCTTCATATCAAATGAACAGCACATGGGCAACTCTGGACGGTATAGTAATAAAAGAATGAAGGATAGCCTTCTCGGCGTTGATCTACCTCTGACGGACGCGCTATGCGCTCGACTTCATCAAGCGTCGTTGAAGGTGATTGCACTGACATCTGCCCTTTACAATGATTTCGTGTCGACGTCTTCGTGCCGTAGAAATTACAATGACATGCTAAGCCAGTGCCAGTGTTCTTATCTACTAAGCCAGTATTATTATTCATGCAGACAACTCTTGTACCAACTTGCTGAATCTGAAGGGATGGAAGACTTGGCGAGCCTGAGGCGCGTCGATCCCTCCGACCACTGCGCCACAGACGTCTTTCTTTAACTTTCTAAAAGAAACGAAACTAGACTTTCTATTCACTACAAGCTATTTTTTTGGGACAAAATGTTATGTAAAATACATGCGAGACCGTGCTGAGATATTTGCAAATCTCCGGAACCTCAGGTCAGCTTCGAATACGCGATTCTCCTTTTTGGGTACTCACGCGCTGCAGACTGTACCATCAACACCTTTGCTTTGCCTTTCTTTCAGCTAATCCAGAATATTCCGACAGTATGGTATGATGTGAAGTGCAGTCACAACAATACTGAGATGTTCGCCAAGCTTGAACCCAGGGCTAGATCGAACCACGACTACCCTTACCGAGAGCTCGCGCATTACACACTACGCCACGTAGGCCTTTGCTCAATGCTTTTCTCAGCTAGTTTTCTACCTAACTCTGTCATTAGCAATCACCCGTAAAACAAGTCGGTTAACTCTGGTACAACAAAACATTTCCGTGCACTTAGGAAGAGCACAAGTCACGAGAGGGAAGAGATGAAGCAATTATTAGCAATGTTTCGAAGACCAGTGTCAAACATTCATCCTCAATATTGCGTAAACTAGCCATTTTCCTGAGAAGCTTTTATCGCCTTTTCATCCGTACGTCTCTCTCTTTTGGTTAGTCGGAGTCTCTCCATTTCACCCATCTCTGTTTATGCGAATGGGCATCTACGGGTCATCACTTTCTATCCTTACTTTTTCTCGGTCACGTGGACAGAAAAAGAGGGAACATGCCGAATCTTGGCGATGAGTCATTTGGAGATGATCTTGAAAGCAGAGTCCATGAATGATCGTGTCTATTCTGTTCTGGTTACTTGTACTCCAAATGAAAACGAATTAAGTAGCCAAGCACATAGCATCTTGGTGAATTCTTGTACCAGAGAAATCTGAGGACCAAAATAATACCAGCTGGGTAAGGTAACTTGTCAAGGCTTGATTTTACCTGTCACCACATTCCCTATTAATTATTTCGAACATTCCAGCAATATTTAAAAGATTCTAACTATTGAAATGTGCGCTTTATACTGCATGTGTTGTAAAGCAGTTAAGCGCTTTAAAGCGAAGTTTGATTATCCCGAGATGCCCACATCTTTGATGATGGCTTTTCCCACACAGATTTATTATAAAACAAATGTGGAGAAAGGCAAAGTCGTAGGAAAGTTCATTCTAAACGACATGATTTTCTCAAAATGTCCACCGCACAGCTGTGAAACATCATTTCAGCGCCACCGTTTACATTCCGGTGAGCGGCCTCACTGCCGTCTACCTTACCCAAAGGTCTTCACGGGTTCATCGGTTCTGCGCACACATGTAAGAAAACAGCGGTGAAAAACCATTCAAGGTGGGCATTTCAGCGTTTCTGAAATGACTTAATTTTGAGCGTTCACTTGCAGTGCGCGCTTCCAAAGAAACCGTCGTTCTCACGCTGTGCTGACGACAGCGACATACGATGCGCACTTGGTGTGCAGAAGAACTCATGTACGGCATAGAGAATATTTCCCATAGATATCGAGTATTCTCTATCCATATATGCACTTGACTCGCACTGCTTTGCCCTCGTCTAAGGGTAAAGGTCTCTGTAAAACCTTCACATTCCCATCTGGTAAAGTTGCTATCAGAGACTCTGGTATGACCTTTGTGAGATTTAAAAGCAAGATTGTACTTTCTAAGTACTCTTCTACCACCTCTTCCTCGCTTCGTTACCTATCTCTTCGCTTTAGCCACCCAACGATTGGCGATTTCATCGCATTTCTTTGTACTCCCTGACTACTCCGCCTGTTGTAGTACGAACATATGCAGTTTCACAACGATGCCGAGATAATTGGAAGACGTGGGCCCCAAGACATACAAGCAGCTTCGCTGGTTAACTGCAGATCGCTCTACGAGAACTTCTACAGTGTCGTTCTTGGTATTGGTGCTTGTATTCTTCACACTTCTGTATATCATCACACTTTTATATTGTACTGTTGTTTTTTGCTATAAACGGTTATAACACAAACTCGAGATTGTGTTCTCTGAAAAGATACGAGCAGTCAATTCGAGCAAGCAACTATAACAATGAGCTATTCAAACTGTATTTATATCACTGCGAATCCCGTCACCCTCGTTGCTGCATTGACCGCTTGAAAGGACCTGTCAGCTGCCGACTGGGCCAAGGATACATATCAATCGTAGCCGAAATCCCATCATGCCTTCCCCACCTAGCAATTGTGAGTCACAAACGATCAAGACTTAATAAGCACATGGAAAAGGTAATCACGCTGTTCATAGAACAGCAATTAGAAGCGATCAATTTCACATCCGCAGATGGGAAAATAAAGCCAACATTCCCTATGAAAGCGTACAACAAGAAAATAAGGGTGGGTGCTGTCGAAAAACTTGCCTCAAAACTTTGAGATGTACGGCACGACTTTACAGTAAAAATGGAGGAATTGCATTCAAGGCCGCAAAACGGTGAGAAAGAGCTTGGAAAATATCCAACCGCCCCAGAAGAAGCACAAGCAAGTGCATTGCAATATATCACAATTTTCCACGCCCGCACCAACGCCCTTAAACCACACGCCAAGCGCTCAGTCACGTCATACAACCCTTCACAGCAAACAGTGAAAACGATTGACAAGTCAACACTACGGTTGTGATAAATCTGGAACTACCCACAATCCCCATCCCAACATTCTACGGTGATATACGGGACTCGGATAACTTTTAGGAGAGCTTCAACTCAAATATCCATTTTCGAAATCTTTCCCGGCTAAAAAAATTTAACCACCTGTTTAGCTCCTTAAAAGCAAAACGTCTAAACTTGATGAAGAAATTTAATTTCACTAAAAAAAACCACGCTAAGACCTTCAAATCTCCTTTCAAAAAGAATGAAGACTAGAAAAATTCGAGGAGAGGCAATCATAACCCAATTAATACTTAGCACTTGATACTTGAACGGCACGTCTTCATTGGCTGTATGAACACCAGCATTATCTCCGTGTTTCGGAGATTTGCTGATTAAGCCATTGTTGTTCACTAGAACCCAAAAGTCAGCCTGGCCAAAGTCTGCTCCAGGTCTTCACCACCACAGGTAGTAGCGGCCTTTGTGGATCTAAGGGTGATTTGCCATTTTACGTCTTTGATACCAGGACGGTGGTGGATCCTGGTATCGGTTTGCTCTTAGACGGGCTTCCTGACGGAAAAACCAGACTGCTTCTCAGCTTGGGAGACCCTGCCAGCGGATGAACTCCGCTGTACGTCGCAGTCCGACACCCAGGAACACCTCCCAGCCACGATGAGACGGTACGCCGTAGGGAGGTAATGAATACAGCAACAAAAAAATTGCGAAAACTTTCGCCATGTAGGAGAGTGTGACCGATTTATCATTTATTGACAGAAAACTCGTGAAGGGACTTCCTTTATCCACAAAGAAAGAAATCGCATTACGTCTAAACACATTTGAATTCGATATCCCGTGCAGGAGCATTTACCACGAGAAGTCCCGCTGAAAGCAAGCAAGGCGGATGGCCATCGAGGTATTCCTATTTACGCACAGCGCAATCACTAGGCAGTTACAGCGGCTCTGAAGATATAGGCTTCATCCAAAAAAACGACCTCGAGATCGATATCGATTGAACTAACTTCGCAGTAAAACCTTCAATCCTACTGGGATGTGACCAGCCATGGGCCCTAGTTAGAAAGGAATAACCGCATATTGAGCTCCCATCTGGACTGCATCTCCTTCCGACGCGTCTAGGGCATTCATACACAGGAAAACTGAAATATTCAATACAATCACAAAAAACAGAGTCCGACATGTTGTTAAGAATAAAATTGCGAACTACACTACAACCTGTTATAACCCCTCACAAGAACACCAGTAAATAAAGAATATTTCATGACCCATCGTCATTTACATCCTAATCCACTCTGAAGGCTATGGGCTCGTGTGGCGCAGTGGAAGGAGGCGCCCTGCAGCACACACGTGGAATCCATCCCAGCCCCCATGCCCCACCAGGTTCTCCATCTCTCCGGGTTAGGTCATCGCGAATAATTGTGAAGACAAGATATGCATTCGATCACCTTTAACGATACTTGGTGGAGTCGAATGCACGACGCATCCTTTAGGGATTAATCAACGCCAAGAGCTTTATCCTTTTTTCAACGCTGCACTGTGGGTTGGCGCTGCCTACGTCCTAGTTTGAAATGGTAAAGAAGAGTTGTTGAAATTTTCGTTTTTACATCCTCAGCTCAAAACTTCAAGTTTTGCAAGAACACAGTTTCTGCTGTAAATGAAACATGGGACACAAAATTGTTTTAATGCGATTTGCAACGGTTTATAATAGAACAGCATTTAAGGAAAAGCAATTGCTTTGGGAAGGACCCGCATGGTGTGGTGGTGAGCGCGTTACTCCCCGGAAAAACGATAGCGCGTTCGTTCTCCACCATAGACACCTGCGGTCCAGAGTATTGCAAATATCTCAGCAAAGTTGTGGTTGATCTTCTTTAGTTGATGCGAGATTGGTATAGGGCTTCGTTATCGTTTCCGTTGTTGCTGTCGTTGTTGCTGGCGTTGTTGATCGATGGCTGACGTTTCGGCGATTTCGCCTTCCTCAGAGCCGTGCTGTTACGAGTGGGACCTTGTTTACGGGTAATTTGTTGTTTGGGATAATTATTGCAACGTAGGGGGTTTCCAGAAAAACAATTCGTTAGTTATTACGGTATCCAAGCCTCATTTTAAATTTTTCAGCACAAAAATAGACTTTGTTTTGCGCAGTTGATGACTGGCTACTCTACATTCTATACAAAATCAATAATAGCCCATATCGCCTGAAGAATGTTTTCGTGTGGGATGACGTCTAATTTTGGGTTGGAGAAGAAGCTGAATTCGTCCGTGACTTAAACGCATGATTATTAGACGATTTTCCTCTCATCATAGTACATTTGATGCTGGAAGCTCTAAAGAAAATGAAGGAAACGAAGTTATGCAGAGCTCTGAACGTCCATCAGTAGTGGAGAACATACTTAGTGAAGACCAAAACTTCTTATGAGCGTAACTTCACAGAGTCATAAATGCATTAAGAAATCCTCAAAGATGTGTTGATCACTGCTCCTGTTTTTTATACGCTGCGACACCGTATTTGTTGTGAATCTGACCGCTTCCTTTTATTCTTACTATTCCACAATTTATTCTTTTTTTTATTCAACTTTTTTCTTCTCATCCGTCCGTCCTGAACATCTTCAGGTTTCAAGTGAGAACTCTACTGCTACTTGCGTGTTTTTGCTTGTTTTATAAGCCCCTGTGAGCACAACAGAGGCATTTAGCGGCGGGGATACCATGTCGTTTATCACTCTGGCTTCGAAAAATTATTGCCAGACATGGCTGGACAAGTTTGCTTCCGATAATGCATTAAGGAACACTATAGTAAGGCTGTACCAGGAATCAACGGAGAGAACTCAACCAGCATTCACTGGCAGCCATAGAGAACCCTCAAGCAATGGCAGAACCTATGCGTGAGAAGAAAAACTCCGAAAACCTTCATAGACAGTGGATGCGAGGATAGGAAGGTTTCGAAAAAATGATTAGACCCGCACGGTGGACATATGTGGTATCGGATCATGTAATGATAAAATTATGTTTATGAACACTTCTGGACGCGGGTCTAGTCGATTTCCTCTGGAATAGTGAGGTAGTCATGCTAGGGAGCTGCAATTCTTTTATTTTAAGTAGTTGCCAGTGTTTGTACATCGGTAGGATTTGACTGACTCTAACCCAATTTCTTGATTCCGACGAGATGGGAAGGCCTGGTGGGCCCGAGCTAATTCGAACCATTCTCTTACCCATGCTAAGCCTAATCACTATCAATTTCCTGCCCAGCTATTGTCCTCTGGCAGTTGATCACTACTGACTACGCTGAACCATTTTCTTGGCATCACTGAATAGTCTTAGAACAAACTCATTTTCGCGAACTTACTGTAATGAAGATGTTACTACTGTAAATGTTACCCACTGATTAGTCCCTTCGCGACGAAGAAGGTTGTTGGAAAACACACGACAATTTAACCAGTAATGAAGGAGCTAGAGACTTTACAAACCTATAGAAGAGAAACTCTCACGACCGACTTTCTTTTTAACTCGGCCTTGATCGAATAAGTCGCCGTTTTCTTCGCGAGGAAAACTCGAGGTCGTGATTTCCGCTTGTTTCGCATTCTTCAGATCCAAAATTGGTCACGTTGGTTGCGGCCTAGCCGCCCAAGCACTTCCATAACCAAACAAGGAAAATATTGAATCAGGATTTCATTTACCTTGAAAGCAAAACAGCTTATTCGCATACTTATCGCTTTTTGTGAGTTTTCCACTGAGTGTTTCACTTCAGACCAACTACGCAGAGCTCACATGGATAAGTAATGTGCCTCTCACATTAAAATATCATTATGAAATACTGTGTGATACCGCGCATCGTTACGATGCATTCCTCTCTGCGCTACATTTTCGGATTTTGGGATCTTATCCAGGAATCCATGAATGAGTGAACTCCAAGAGTTTCAAATGAACAACATGAAGGACGCCTCGTAATCACTTGCGATCTTGTACAGTATTTAAGACTGTTATTTTAATGTGAGGAGCCCATTATACTTCCATGTGTGCTCTGGGCTGTGCACGTGAAATACTCAGTGGAAAACTTATAGAAAATGGTTGTTTTGTGGCGAAGCTCTTTTGTTTCCTACTGTGCTATTGAAACTCCGGTTCAGTATTTCTTTTGTTTGGCTTTCGAAGTATTTGGTTGGGTTACAGAATGCAATCAACTTGACCACCCCAAGCTCTGAAGAAGGCGAAATCTGCCGAAACATCAACTTGTAGACAAACAAGGGATAAGGTAATAACCTCGTGTTCTGCCCATCAAGAAAACAGGAGCTATTGAAGAGACTCTGCGCTGTCGTCTTAAGAGTGTAAACATTTTCCATTAAAGAATCATCCAATTTTAAATTTATTTAGGATAAAAAATTTGAAGAAAATTAAGGACGAAATTCAGTTTTTTTTCAGAACATCCACTACACCCCCGGTACCCGTGATGAATGGTTATATATAAGGGTCCGCTCTCAAGTCGATAAAATTCCGCTTGTCCAGTTGCTTTCATGTCCAGAACGTCAACTTTGTTGAACAAAAAGCAAAGAGTTTCTTGGTATCTCGAGCATCGCAAATTTATTATTTTAGAACAACAGAAGCCTGTAGATTCTTGTGTCTTTTCTTGTAGTTACGGTCCTGATGTTTGCACCTTGTAGGCAAAGAGCTATGACCGAAATCAATGAAGTACGGTTTGGGTAATATGTATGGACCTGGAATTGAAAGCAGCCAATTTTTTCCGTCTGTTGACTCCCATAGATGTCATGTGTTAGCTTAAGTGTTAACAACAGGCGAAAATCATGTAACGATTATTGACATCGCACCCAATACCCTACGCCGTCAGTTAGTTCGCAATCGTCTCTGTGATCGTTTGTGCAGCTTAGAAAACTGCATGATCTGTCCTAACGGGAGAGACGGGGATTGCATGAGTTCAGGTATAATATACTTGATCTCGTGTGACTCATGCGGTGAGGAATATATGGGAAAACGAGTAGACCACTTTAGCACAACGGCGATGATTTTGAAGTGACTGTGCGGATCATAGCGCAGGAATAGAAAACACCGAGGCGCAAAACTCTTGAGGCGCTTTGGATAAATTTTAAAAATCCAAAGATGAACTGGAAAGACGAATGCCTCATTATCACACGTAACCTGGCGACCTATTTCAAAATGTTATTTTGACCCCAGGGTGTGTCTTGGTAGCGACCCCACGTGACCAACGCGTGCACCAATCCCACTCGTAATATTAAGGTAGAGTAGCCTTTCTGTTCAACATGGTGTAGACCTAGATTTGACCGTACTATCTTAGCCTGCCATCTATTTAAAAGCATGATCTTCATTAATACTTTAGCCTTTTTTCCACCGAATAATTAAAGTATTCTTGTATAAAATGCGTCAAGGCTCTGACGAAGGCGAAATCGCCGAAACGTCAGCCATCGACCGACAACACCAACAAAAACAACAACGAGAACGAAAACGAAAACCTATACCAATTTCGCATCAGCTAAAGAGGATCAGTTTATAAGGTCATATAAATAAATTTCCACTCTTTGTTTATACCTTTAAGTAAGTTAAAAAAGAACAAAGAAAGAATGAATGAAGGAAAGAAAGAAAGGAGGAAAGAAAGAAATAGAGAAAGAGAGAAAATTTTTATGCATCTTGAAGTGTGAGGGTAAAAATGATATCATCTTACCCGCACTTTGAAGACAAACACAGACACATCAGAGACTAATGCATTTATCAGGACTTCCACAATGTGTGGAAATGCATTTTTTCAATCCTTAGACTTTTACGACAGTTAAGGATAAATGGTGCAAGCATTTCACGAAAATCGCTTTTTTATTTGAATTGCTAGCAAGTTAGATGAAGGCTCTTCACATAAACAGTTTAAGCAGTCATAAAATGGCTTGCTCGGCTTCCTTACCACGCTGTGAAGTTAATTTCGCTTTTGTCTCTCGCTGATCTCCTACACGTCAAAGAGTTAAAGCCAAACGATTGTTTTACTCCACAGTGTTCTCAAATTGGTGGAGAGAGTCTTCAATGAAGATTGTGGTCTCCAAGTGTGTGGGTGGCCTGCGATACACGTTAATGGGAGGAAGTAGGAAGTAGATTCGTTGTGTTGTGTTAGCTGAGTTTTATTGGCCTATGTCTTTTATCTACATGTGATCATACTTGGGTTTGTGGGCTCAATCATGAGCTGCTCGTAGTATAACCAGTTATATGAGCTCGATTATAAAGGCCTGTGAATTAAATGTGAGCACTCGGAAGTAACTTCCTTCAATACGGTTGCTACTCATTTTTTACGAGAAAGCGAAGAAAGGCGGCTGTAAGGATTTCATATAAGGTTTCAGTCAGAGAATTTCATATGCTTTTTCTTCTGAATCGGATACGATAGGGTTGGGAAGAATGAGTGAGGAAAAATCTCCAGAATCCCAAAGTCTTCATAGGGTGCGGAAACACTGAACGATCACACCGTTGATCTGTTCTTATAAAATATGTGTGCTAGTAACGAAAACTTTTGTGTGGATGTGATAACTTCAAGAGTTAATAAGATCAAGTTTATTGTCATCGAACTGAGTAAGTCGAGAATATACTTAACACTAGGAGATGGTCATTCTTTTGGAGAAGAACTGCTCTTTAATAGAGGTGATAGCAGAGTTAGAGGGGTAAGTGTGCCAACATTAGCTTACGCATGAACCTGATCACTATGGTTCATAGGAGCAATAACAGTGAAGTGACAAAGAGAGCACATCAGCTCCCTTTTTACAACTGAAGCTCTCCTTTTTGAAAAGTATGATCCTGATACTTAAACTGCGGTTGGGGTCACGGATTGAGGTAGAGGCAATAAAATTAGGAGCAATAACCTCGGCCCACGCATGTGAGATAACAAATTTTAGATTGATGTCAACAACTGAGGATCAGATGAGCTGCTACATGCGTCGTTGCATAAAAAGTTGGATTGGCCAGAAACACAGACCAAAGATAACGCTCTCGGCGATGAGTCCCTTAGGGATGCGTCATGTACTCAACTCCATTAAGTATCGTAGTAGAAGCACGTGAATGCAAATATGCTCTACGTAATGGTTTGCGGTGGTCTTCGAATGCATCAATTTATCCCTTATAATCCCAGAATGGCCCGTGTCAAACTGGCGAACTGAAAGCAGTTGAGGATCCCATCAACCCGAGGCATGGCGTCGAACCAAGGATCGCGTATGCATAGCATCACGACTTTAATGACTTCGGCATATGCATAAAATATGGCAAATCATAAATCCAGCGACAAGTTTTATTGGAGACATCGTTACACAGGATGTTGTGCGCATAATGAGGTATCTAATGACTTGACGGTTGTGCTTATTAAGGATTTTCTTGGAAGGACTTTATAATGCTTATTTCACTTTTTGAGCTAGGATAACCAACATGCTTAATTTCGCAACAAAACCTAAAAGTTCTGCTTTTTATTTGTGGGTTTATTAAAGGATTATTGGCAATTTTTCGTACAATTTCGTGTTCTGTAGGAAACCTGACATCAATCGCCGAGTGCATTTACAGTAGACCAAGAGCTATTAAAATAACTGCTTCCTTGTTGCTTATTAGTTGTTTTAACTAAAACGTTCTTAAAAAGCTCAAGAAGAATCTGTCAGCATATTTGTGACGATTTGCGGTTTATACGTATAACTGATGTGAAGTCAAAAATGGCGCAGCTTTTTAGCCTTCAACGAACATCCCTCAGATCTTAAAGGATATTATTAGACGATTAACAAATCGTTGTGATCGATAGTCGACAGATATTCGCCAGTATTAGAAAAGCGTTTTATAGAACTGCATCTTAATTTTTGATGCCTATAAAGCAATTATTTCAATTCTTGGTCAAGTCTCATGGCATTTAGCTTAAGCAACTATGAGGGAGGAAACGATATTTCTAGTGATATCTACGGCCACAATGCTTTTGTTAAAAGCCTGAAAATTCGAATCCTGTTTTCGAGCACTTTGAAAAGTCATACTAACTTAGACGAATATTATGTACCGTTACAGCGATAGAAAGAAGCCTTTTCTATGAGCATATCACAAACTCAGATAATGAAACACTCTGATTGTCAAAGGCCTATCAACATTTATTGAAAAACAATCATCGTCATAGATATGTTGCATTTAGTTATAATAGCTATGAGTGAGGGGCGCGTGTGGCGTAGTGGTTGGAGGCGACACTGCGATACGCACGTGGAATCGATCCATGCGCCCATAGCCCACCAAGCCTTCCATCCCTCCGAGGTCGGCAAATTGGCACCAGACTTGTCTAGGAGGATAGCAGCACTGGCTCGATACATCGGTAGGTCACCGCAAGTCATTGTAAAGGCCAAATATGCATTCAATCACCTCCAGCGGTACTTAATGAAGTCGAATGCATGGCGCATCCCTCGGGGATTGATCAACGCCGAGAGCTTTATCCTTTTATCCCTTTAGCTACGAGTGAAAGAATTCATGAACCAATTCTGGATATTAGACTCCAACTTGCGATTACCTATTTCTTGATGTAATAAGCAACAACTTATCTTCTACATTTGTTAACTAGCCAAAATAAAATAAAATCTAAAGTGAAAAGTAATAACACAGTAGTGATCAACTCCTTAATGCAGTAGCCATAGCTATTGTGGGATACCGTAAACCATAAAGATCTCTCATCATATCCGATGACATTTGAACATGTCTGTAGGTCTGCCTACTCGGTCTTCAGTTGCTATCATAAATTGAAACATTGAGCCTTTTCTCATAATATTCCGTTCTTTTTTTCCTTGTACTGCAAGGGCTTATCGAAGTTGGATAAACTGTGGCGTAGAAGGAAAAAACGAACGCAAGTCATTGTGCCCTTTATCTTCTTTAAAACGCCTTCCCAAGAGTGTTCCTATAAGCTATAAGCTATGTTAAGATGTTCACTCTCTTCGACTCTTCTCTGTGAACCACGACGTACAAGAGGTGGACCTAAGTCCTCACGTACCTTGTCTTCACCATAATGTCAACAACGTTCTTATAAGCGTTCTCTTGACTTACCATAATGTCAACAACGTTCTTATAAGCGTTCTCTTGACGTTCGTTTTCTTGCGTCTCTTCTCTGGAACCGAATCGCTCATCACGTTGAGCTCGTAAGGTGGATTTACAGGAGATTGTAACGTCTGGTGATGTCTATTTCTTCTTTAGATTAAGAGAAGAAATATTCAAGAACGTTTGAGTCCTACAGTGATTTGATGGCTAGTTTTTCCTTGACACAACACCAAAATTTTGTTCAGATAGCACATTTGATAACTTTATTAATGGTTCGGAGTAAGGCTTACAAGTGGTAGTGATGGCAGTGATAGTCGTGTGTATAAATAGAACACAAGCCTTTTTGTTACTAATTAGATTCGAAAAACCCTTTGAGGAATCCGTTGGAGGAGATTCTTTCTTCTTCGAATGATCATCGTTCACATAGTCGCCGTGAAGGCGGCGACATAAAAAAAACGAAAAGCGTAAGTGTAGTGAGTACGGAAACGAGAAGCTGAATCCTTATTAGAAGCATTACATGCAATACTGCTGAAAATGAAAAACTGAAGGCATACTAGAAATATCAACATGGACATCGTAAGGTTAATGCACTGTTAAGCCGCAGTGGCTCAAAAACAGAGAATTTTTCTGGTAAGACGACAAGGTGGTCAGTGCCTCAAACAAGTAACAATTATCGATAAATTCAGCAGTTATTGATTTTTGTGGCTCATACGGAAAATTATCATTTTTTTCTACTATATTCAGCTGAAGCTAATGCAATTTCGAGCAACAGCCAAAAAAGCTATTCCAAATGCGAGAGATAGAAAGAACCTTATTAATATGCAATTCTCTAGTGGTTTCTCATAGCGTACAATAGCATATTCTAAGCTAGTAGAAATAGAAATTTAACATTAAAAACTAGTAAAAAAGTAACTTTGGAGCGTTTTACCTATATATGTATATATATGTATGCTCCGTGGCGCATTGTGTAGTAGCAAGCTTACGGAGGGGAAATCGTGGTTCGATCTGGCTCGGAATCCAAGTTTTGCGAATATCTCAGCATCTACATCTTAACCTGCAATGAAAAAATAATAAGCTGTAAATAATAATAGAAAAGTTAGTAAGGTGAGTAGGAGAAAGTGAGAGACTAAGAAACACCACTGTGCTGAGTATTTGGAGGACAGCTTCTGGAAGGGAATAGTGGGTGGCCTCTGAGGAAGTCGAAATCCGTCGAAAGATCATCTTTGCTGGAATGAGGAGCGAAGTGACACCTTGTAGTGGGTCAACAAGAATATAAAAAATTATTCGATCAAAGTCGAGGTTAATAGAAAGCCGGTGGTGGAAATTACTACAAGACGTACCAGCAAGATACTTTCGACATGTAAAAGAAACGGTGTCACTAAGAGAAAGTCGTCTTAGCTCGACAGACAATACACTTTCTCTGCCGCTACCGACAACACAGAGACGTTCCACAGTTCTTTAAACGAAGACGATTACAAGATGTATACGTTCTACCAGAGGACAGCCAACGAGTACTGGACATCAAATTGCGATTACTTCTCATCTTTGTACAAAGCAAACAAGATCAGATGTTCACCAAATGGAAGAAGTGCTAAAAGAAGGAACACCATTGTGCTAGTATTTGGAGAACCGCTTCTGGACGAGAATGGTGGCTGGACTCTGAGGAAGGAAAAATCCGCAGAAAAGCCAGCTTTACTGCAATAAAGAGTGAGGTAACACTTTCTGGTTGCTCAATAAGAATGTAAAGAAATTTCATATGTAGCTATTTCTCCAAAGAGTTTGAAAAGGTCTTTTTTGGACGTCGAACTGTGATATACAGTGATGCTACACTTTCTTAGCAACACCATCTAACTGAAAGGATTTCGAGACACTTCTATCCGAAGACCGGACTTCTGAATGAAATCCATGTTGCGAAGATTGTCGAGTTATGTATCTTTACGTTTTCGTTTAAAACAGTAAAAAGAAGCATGATATGGTAGTGATGGCAGTGATAGTCGTGTGTATAAATAGAACACAAGCCTTTTTGTTACTAATTAGATTCGAAAAACCCTTTGAGGAATCCGTTGGAGGAGATTCTTTCTTCTTCGAATGATCATCGTTCACATAGTCGCCGTGAAGGCGGCGACATAAAAAAAAAACGAAAAGCGTAAGTGTAGTGAGTACGGAAACGAGAATCTGAATCCTTATTAGAAGCATTACATGCAATACTGCTGAAAATGAAAAACTGAAGGCATACTAGAAATATCAACATGGACATCGTAAGGTTAATGCACTGTTAAGCCGCAGTGGCTCAAAAACAGAGAATTTTTCTGGTAAGACGACAAGGTGGTCAGTGCCTCAAACAAGTAACAATTATCGATAAATTCAGCAGTTATTGATTTTTGTGGCTCATACGGAAAATTATCATTTTTTTCTAATCACCAAAGATAATCTAAGTTAGGACGGTGACACGGTGCCGTGTATTTCAGCACTTTCTCTCAAAGTCATGGAACGGTTCTAGTACCGAGTACTGCTACAAAACTGGAGTAAGTGCAGAAATGAAGGAGTATGCTAAGTAGAACACAAATAGAGGGTGGCTAAAAAGAACAGCAATGAAGCAATTAGAACAATGGAGACATAATGGGAATAAATGCGGTGAGCTTAGAATGTGTGGTGAATAAATTCGTGTAGACGATTTTGTCGTCCCTTTAATAAGGCGTAGATCCGCGTAATATTCAGCTGAAGCTAATGCAATTTCGAGCAACAGCCAAAAAAGCTATTCCAAATGCGAGAGATAGAAAGAACCTTATTAATATGCAATTCTCTAGTGGTTTCTCATAGCGTACAATAGCATATTCTAAGCTAGTAGAAATAGAAATTTAACATTAAAAACTAGTAAAAAAGTAACTTTGGAGCGTTTTACCTATATATGTATATATATGTATGCTCCGTGGCGCATTGTGTAGTAGCAAGCTTACGGAGGGGAAATCGTGGTTCGATCTGGCTCGGAATCCAAGTTTTGCGAATATCTCAGCATCTACATCTTAACCTGCAATGAAAAAATAATAAGCTGTAAATAATAATAGAAAAGTTAGTAAGGTGAGTAGGAGAAAGTGAGAGACTAAGAAACACCACTGTGCTGAGTATTTGGAGGACAGCTTCTGGAAGGGAATAGTGGGTGGCCTCTGAGGAAGTCGAAATCCGTCGAAAGATCATCTTTGCTGGAATGAGGAGCGAAGTGACACCTTGTAGTGGGTCAACAAGAATATAAAAAATTATTCGATCAAAGTCGAGGTTAATAGAAAGCCGGTGGTGGAAATTACTACAAGACGTACCAGCAAGATACTTTCGACATGTAAAAGAAACGGTGTCACTAAGAGAAAGTCGTCTTAGCTCGACAGACAATACACTTTCTCTGCCGCTACCGACAACACAGAGACGTTCCACAGTTCTTTAAACGAAGACGATTACAAGATGTATACGTTCTACCAGAGGACAGCCAACGAGTACTGGACATCAAATTGCGATTACTTCTCATCTTTGTACAAAGCAAACAAGATCAGATGTTCACCAAATGGAAGAAGTGCTAAAAGAAGGAACACCATTGTGCTAGTATTTGGAGAACCGCTTCTGGACGAGAATGGTGGCTGGACTCTGAGGAAGGAAAAATCCGCAGAAAAGCCAGCTTTACTGCAATAAAGAGTGAGGTAACACTTTCTGGTTGCTCAATAAGAATGTAAAGAAATTTCATATGTAGCTATTTCTCCAAAGAGTTTGAAAAGGTCTTTTTTGGACGTCGAACTGTGATATACAGTGATGCTACACTTTCTTAGCAACACCATCTAACTGAAAGGATTTCGAGACACTTCTATCCGAAGACCGGACTTCTGAATGAAATCCATGTTGCGAAGATTGTCGAGTTATGTATCTTTACGTTTTCGTTTAAAACAGTAAAAAGAAGCATGATATCAAAATGATGTGCTCTAGTGCACATTAAGAAGCGAGAGAAGCGAATTGTACTGGTGTGTGCTCTAGTCAGTTTATTATCAATGTGTAAATGTTTACAAGTACTATAAAAGCGGTAAGTAGTATAGATATAAATGTCTACCTAGGAATAGAGCTTTTTACGCTTCATCAGAGAAGTCAGTCAACTAATCGTCAAATCGTCACAACGAGTTAAAATTTGACTACGTTCCACCAAGACTGTCGACTGCCTATGACTGGGACTTGATAACGTTTCGGCACGGCTAACTCACGATTCTAGGTTATGGGAAGGGAAGAATGCCTCATTATCACGCGTGATATTGGACAGTACATAAGCCTGTAATTCTGATGAGAGGAGCACATTACACTTCTATGTGAATTCTGTGCGGTTAGTCTCCACGCAACATACTCAGTGGAAGCCTCATAGAAAGCGGAGAGTGTGCAGAGCTGTGTTCTAGGTGATTGAAATCTTGGTTTAGCGCTTTCTCTGTCTGGCTATGGAGGTGTTTGGCTGAATAGATGATTGAAATCTTGGTTTAGCGCTTTCTCTGTCTGGCTATGGAGGTGTTTGGCTGAATAGATTGCTGTCAACTTGACCTTTCCTGGCTCTAAGGAAGGCGAAATCCGCCGAAACTGTTCGAGAATGAAGAATAAAATAACACCTCGCCTTTGCTCAACAAGAATACGAAGAATTACTTGATCAATGCCGAGGTTAATAGAAAGTCGGTCGTGGGGCATATTTCGATCTGTGTTCGAACTCTGAGGTTTCTGCCTGACAAAACTTGAAAGCACAAATAGTCTACACATTAACGAGTGAGAAGCGTTGGCAAGACAGTGGAGTTGGGTGAAAGATGTCTAAGCAATCATAGGATCCTCGAAGAAACTATTTTCGAGAAATATCGAAGAAAGTTCGTAATTTTTTTCACTGATACCAACTATACCAACTACAGACTTCTCTCCCTAAATTTATGAGCAAATTCAGTAATCTTCTCTCCCTTATTTAAAAGATTATTAAACAGCGCCTATATCTCCATTTTATCGGTACGGTAGATCATTTTCATCGCTTCTTTCTCTTTTCTAATTTCACTTCTTCTTCAGTCACCAATGCTAAGTGTCGACGATAAATCAAAGCAAAAAAAAAGAGCTGTAAATACACAGACGACTAACCGTCGGCACGCGTTCAATGCCTGTGGGCAGTAAATTCCACCTTTCAGGTTTAAACGAGTACATTTATGCGGCTCACAGTGAACTTTATGAATTGGAATGAAAACGAATATAGG
>MQTX01000288.1:251276-270109 GCA_009735665.1 Angiostrongylus cantonensis | reverse complement strand
TACAAATTCATATTTTCCATGAGAAATTAATTTTCGTGTATCCAATTCGCGTTTTTATTGCAAAATCGGAAAAAAAAACTAGAAGAACATCTTATTACATCGTTTCATACCCCTATAGCGATAAAAAAAATCAAGTGTAGTGGCATTGCTGGCAGAAAATTGAAAGAGCGGTGAATGCAACACATTCTAACAGTGACAATGGACACAATGCCATCGTCTATTGATAAGCTTTCACTAGGATACCAGAAAATTGTTATTGTTGCTTCTCATCTGCGCTTACGATTGGTAAAGGAAGTTGAAACTATGCACAGTCCTGTGAGATCATAGAGTTTCTCTGATGAGGGCGATGATGTCGAAGCCTTAGTCGGAGTCTACGGTACTACTGGACAAACCCGAAGGATAGCACCCGAATCAAAAGACAGCACTGATTGACAAAGGGTTGAGACCGATTGAGGAAATGACAAAAAATACACTATTTGTCAATTAAAAGATTAAATTTTTTTTTCCTTATAATTCAAATTCCAGATAGATCAAAAACATTCAGTATGGGAGTAAAATTAGAAATAAAAGTAGATTTTCTTTTGCAAGGCTAAGATAAACTAATGACGGCCGTTGATTGAAAAACGCACAACTTACATGCGAGTAATATGACATAGTCAACTACTACAGATATTGATCGAAAAGATAATATTTCACCAAATACAGTGATTGTGATTGTAGGGCGTGTGTGGCGTAGTGGTTGGAGGCGCAACTGCGACGCACACGTGGAATCGATCCTAGCGCCTATGGCCCACCAAACCTTCCATCCCTATGGGGTCGGCAAATTGACACTTGCCTGGGAGGATAGCAGCACTAGTTCGATACAGCGGTAGGCCACCACGAGTCACTGTAAAGGCCAGATATGCATTCGATCACCTCCAACGTGCTTAATGAAGTCGAATGCATAGCACATCCCACACGGATTGATCAACGACGACAGCTTTATCCTTTATCCTTTTTACAGTAATTGTGTAGTTCTTTTAGTACCGAATGATTTGAGCAAATACCAATGAATCCGTTGTTGCTCTCGGTGTAAAGAAACTAATCGAATATTAGAGGTGCTGGTATCCGCATCGAAAATGTGAAAATGGGTCGTGTGAAATTAACTAAAAAATAGAAAAGATATGATGGAACAAATGAGTTTTCTGAGACCGTAAACTAGTGGACTCAGTTATGATTTCAAGGCGCTGCGCTGTATGTTGCAGCCTACGTTATGACCACGGTTCAATTTTCAACGGAGCTTCTACCCTGTACAATCTTTTAAAAACCATCCGAGTGTGGTGGAATGGCAAATGATATCAGCCTTAAAAGCACTGGCTCTGCGCATCCTATAGTGTTCAGTGGTTGGCTGTTGGCATTTTCTACTGCTCTCTAACAGCGACAGAGAGCCACTTGCTCAATTTTTTCCAGTTAGTTTGTAAAAATAAATACATTAATTTAGCTGTTAACTAATAATCGACCTCAATGTATCTTTAACGTGCCCATATTTGAGCTCAGAATAATCCTTGTTAATCGAAACAAAAATCACTATATACATTTTAGATAAGCGGAAACAAGTGTATTTATTCCAATGCCTAGAAATTCTGTATTTCTGGTGGCGGAGAAGTCGCTGAAAGCAGTTTCGGCCTCAGCTTGGCTTCTGGATCACTGCTCGCAAGGAAGGTTGTCGAGGTGCTTAAAGAAATGGTAGTAGATTGATTAGAGATCTAGCCACTGTAGTACTGATAGATTTGTAGTCCAACATCCTTTCGTAGGGAAGGATCGATAGCTACCTGTTGGGCAATGTGAGGTAGAACCGTAGAAGACTTGTTGGACATACTTTTTCTCCAAAGCCATTTAGCCAGATTCAGGAAGTTGTTATGGATCAAACCAGCTACCCGGCGGCAACAAACCATTGCCATGAATTTGGGGCAATGTTGAGCTTACGAAGTGCTGAGAACGCTCGTCGTGGTCCATCAACTGAACTATCCTAGAGACAAACTTTAAACTTCCATTGAAATTTTGTAACAGTTGTCAATATTTTACTACAATACTGTGCTAACACAAGATTGGCACAACGCCTTTATTCGGTTAACGTTTCAGCGCCTCTGCATTCTTCAGTAACCATTCTATTGGCTCTCCCTGCATTGGGTTCGACATCAAGTTTTCGATTGCGGCTGTGACAAACAACGAACAACCACATTTTTGGCAACGCGACAACAACCAAGTGTAGACCATGGTGCCGGGTCAACCGGCTCAGAGAAAGGCGAAACGCCGAGACGTTAGCCGGATAAAAATTTTTGTAAACCTCGTGTTAGCTCAGTCATGTAGAAAATTACTGAAGTGACAGCTCATTGCTGCGGAAGAGATCTATTTGTCGGATGTCACAATTTAATCAGGAAATCGTTCGTTGTGGTCGCGTAGAAGAAACGCCGACGACCTCTCAAAACGGTGGTTTTCTTTGATAGTCATTCAATTCGTGCGGCATACATTTGTCAAACGTTTTCGGCTTTCAATTAATTTCGGATAGTCGTTAACAGCCGATACGTTTCGGCCGAGTAATTTAGCAAGTTATCGAAGAATCGTGAGTGTATTTGCTTCAACCAATTCGTCGTCGTTAACGACGTCAAATTAACGACGTCAGCAGCCTGCTTTATCTTCAAGGTGAAATTTAACACGCATAAATTTTCAAAGTACCGCTGCACAATGACGCGTGTGGTGCAGTGGTCGGAGGCGCCATACAACACCCACGTTGAATGGAATCTGCGCCCATGGCCCACCAAACGTTCCATCTCTCCAGGCTCGGCAAATTGGTACCAGACTTGCCTGGGGGGATAGCCGCATTGGCTCGACACATCAGTAGGCCACCGCAAGTCATTGCAAAGGGTAGATATACATTCAATCACCTGCAAACGATGCTTAATGAAGTCGAATGCACGACGCATCCCTTGCGGATTAATCAACGCCAAGAGCTTTATCCTTTTTGTAACGCTGCACTGTGAGTTGGCGCTGCCTACGTCCTAGTTTGAAATGGTGAAGAAGATTTGTTGAAATTTTCGTTTTTACATCCTCAGCTCAAAACTTCAAGTTTTGCAAGAACACAGTTTGTCTGTAAATGAAACATGGGACACAGAATTGTTTTTAATGCGATTTGCAACGGTTTATAATAGAACAGCATTTAAGGAAAAGCAATTGTTTAAACATGCGGAAGAAAAAAGAAACCGCCAATTTGTCGTTGAATTGCGAGCAGCGTAGTAAATCAGGAATAAATCTTGTGACAGAGCAATGTCCCGATCGTTTTACTAACCTTTGGGAAAATAATGTTTCACCTTTTATTTTTTGCCCACTGCAATTTTCACGGCAGGTTGAGGACAATAGCGCGTTCGTTCTCTACCACAGACACCTGCGGTCCAGAGTTTTGCAAATATCTGAGTAAAGTTGTGGTTGATCTTCTTCACTTGATGCGAGGTCGGTATAGGGCTTTGTTATCGTTTCCGTTGTTGCTGTCGTTGTTGCTGGCGTTGTTGATCGATGGCTGACGTTTCGGCGATTTCGCCTTCCTCAGAGCCGTGCTGTTACGAGTGGGACCCTGTTTACCGGTAATTTGTTCTCTGGGATAATTATTGCAGCGTAGGGGGTTTCCAGAAAAACAATTCGTTAGTTATTACGGTATCCAAGCCTCATTTTAAATTTTTCAGCACAAAAATAGACTTTGTTTTGCGCAGTTGATGACTGGCTACTCTACATTCTATACAAAATCAATAATAGCCCATATCGCCTGAAGAATGTTTTCGTGTGGGATGACGTCTAATTTTGGGTTGGAGAAGAAGCTGAATTCGTCCGTAACTTAAACGCATGATTATTAGACGATTTTCCTTTCATCATAGCACATGTGATGCTGGAAGCTCTAAAGAAAATGAAGGAAACGAAGTTATGCAGAGCTCTGAATGTCCATCAGTAGTGGAGAACATGCTTAGTGAAGACCAAAACTTCTTATGAGCGTAACTTCACAAAGTCATAAATGCGTTAAGAAATCCTCAAAGATGTGTTGATCACTGCTCCTGTTTTTATACGTTGCGACACCGTATTTGTTATGAATCTGACCGCTTCCTTTTATTCTTACTATTCCACAATTTATTCTTTTTTTTATTGGACTTTTTTCTTCTCATCCGTCCGACCTGAACACCTTCTGGTTTCGAGTGAGAACTCTACTGCTACTTGCGTGTTTTTGCTTGTTTTATGAGCCTCTGTGAGCGCAGCAGAAGCATTTAGCGGCGGGGATACCATGTCGTTTATCACTCTGGCTTCGAAAAATTATTGCCAGACATGGCTGGACAAGTTTGTTTACGACAATGCATTAAGGAACACTCTAGTAATACTGCACCAGGAATCAACGGAGAGGACTCAACCAGCATTCACTGGCAGCCATAGAGAACCCTCAAGCAATAGCAGAACCTGTGCGTGAGAAGAAAAGCTCCGAAGACCTTCATAGACAGTGGATGCGAGGATACGAAGGTAGCGAAAGAAATGATTAGACCCGCACGGTGGACATATGTGGTATCGGATTATGAAATGATCTGTTGACTCCTACAGATGTCATGTTTTAACTCAAGTGTTAACAACAGGCAAAATAAACCACTGTAGTTTCATAATACTAGGAAGTGTGAATATCTTAACAGTAACTCCCACAATCGACTTTCTATTAACCTCGGAAATGATCAAATAATTCTTCGTTTTCTTGTTGAGCAAACGTGAGGACCTCCTGTGCGAGGATCGTGGCACGTACGCCTCGAGACGAAACCACATGCGTGCAAAGCACTCGAGGCGTTCTGGATTAATTCCAGAAAACCGAAAATGAACCGCAGGGAAGAATGCGTAATGTTGGGCAGTATGTAAGCCTATTATTTTGATAGGAAGGGCACTTTACGCTTCCATGCGAATTCTGTGCGGTTGGTCTCCACGCGACACACCCAGTGGAAGCCACATAGAAAGCGGTGGGTGTGCAAAGCTGTGTTCATTTTGATTGAAATCCTGGTTTAGCGTTTTCTTTATTTGGTTATGGTGTCGTTTGGCCGAGTAGATTGCTGTCACCTTGGCTTTCCAGGCTCTGAGGAAGGCAAAGTCCGCCGAAACGTCAGCTTATTCGTGAATAAAGAATAAAGGTAACACCTCGTGTTTGCTCAACAAGAGTACGAAGGAACACTTTTAACAAAAACTGCTGGGGTGCTTATTATCTAAGATGGCCTCTCGCTCTCATTAATAACTGTATGGCTCTGATTGCTGTTTGGATTATTATTGGAGTAATTTTGTCTCCTGGAATCCTCAAAAGCTGCTCCATTAATTTAATTTGATATAAACATAAAGGTTCGTCGACAATTGTGAGTCGGACGGATGTTTATTGCATTCAGTGGACTTCGTTCCGCACTGATAGCGATCTCTGGCCTAAGCCTACTATTAGTAGAGGCGACAAATGGAAATGTTGAGCTTCTTCTCGGCTCAAATCCATCTCACGCGTAATCCACATAGCTAAATCGTCACCGAGTGATAGGAGACTACACCCACACAAAGGCATTTCCACTTTTTCTCATCGATTTCTTTGTCATTTTTCATGAAACGCTTTACTTCTGGTGCATTTCTTATCTATCTTCTTTTTTTTCATCTTAAGATGGTTTGCTTAGGTGATCAAATTCCAATTAAGAAAAAGAAAAAATGGCCTTGAAAATTATGTAACGGTTACTAGCATCCCACCCAATACTCTACGCCGTCAGTTAGTACCTTCGCAACCGTCTCTACGATCGCTTGTGCAGCTCAGAAAACTGTATAATCTGTCCTAACGGGAGAGACAGGGATTGTATGAGTTCAGGTAGAATATACTTGATCTCGTGTGACGCATGCGGTGAGGAATATATTGGGGGGAACGGGTAAACCACTTTGTGTCCGCATAAAAGAACACCTAGATGGGAAAGTTAGAATACGTCAAAATACTCCTCTAGGCACGCATAGGGCACAAAAGCACAACGGCGATGATTTTGAAGTGACTGTGCGGATCCTAGCGCAGGAATCAAAAACATCAACGCGCAAAACCCTTGAGGCGTTTTGAATAAATTCTAAAAATCCAAAGATGAACCGGAAAGACGAATGCCTCACTATCACACGTGACCTGGCGCCCTATTTCAAAATGTTATTTTGACCCTGGGGTGTGTCTTGGTCGCGACCCCACGTGAACAACGCGTGGGCTAGTCTCGTTCGTAACATTACGGTGAGTAGCCTTTCTGTTCAACATGGTGTAGGCCTAGATTTGACCCTAGTATCATAGCCCACGTGAACACCACCTATTTAAAAGTTTGATCTTTATTTTAAATACTTTAGTCTTTCTTTTTCACCAAATAATTAAAGTATTCTGGTATAAAATACGTCCTAGCTCGAGGAAGGCGAAATCGCCTAAACGTCAACCGTCGACCAACAACACCAACAAAAACAGCAACGACAAAGAAGACCTGTACCAACCTCGTTCAGCTAAAGAAGATCAGTTTATAAGATCATAGAAATAAATATATCAACTATTTATGCTGAGGTTTATAGAAAGTCGGTCTTTTGAGTTATCAAATTCCAGTGGTTACCAAGTGCTGATGAGCTCAGATCATCTTCTCCTTCAAGACAAATACCGCCTTTGCAAAGCTTTTCTAACCATCTATTCATCTTGGGTTTAGAACTGTTTGTCTGTCCCCGACCCTGATAACGCTGAGAGTTGTTTCGGTGGAGGCATGACTGATTTTGAACTCACGACTTCGAATGATATGATTTGCTTATGTTGCAAAAATGGTTTCAAACAGACCGTTGTAAACTAAGTGTTAACATAACTATTACACGGTAATTTGTCAATTAAAAGAATATGGTTTGAGGTTATGTGCAGTATAAGGAATAATTTGGAAAAATGCTAAGATTCCTGGAAGAAGAACACGAATCGATTTGTTTCCAAAAACAGAGACAAGCTCCCCGAACACCTCCAACACACTTCACAGCACGTGCTCCAATACTAACAGCCAGAGTGATAGACAGCGCACAAACAGCAAATACAGCTATGCATGAGTGCAACCATATAAGTACGGAAAGTACACTTTAATAGAGTACTTCCGAAACAAGAGCTCCGTCTTTGAATTGGGCTAAGTTTCAGGGTAAGTAGAGCTTCTTTTGTCATCTAAGATGCATCCCAAATTGCTTTCCGAGCGGTAGAGTGATAGACAGCGCACAAACAGCAAATACAGCTATGCATGAGTACAACCATATAAGTACGGAAAGTACACTTTAATAGAGTACTTTCGAGGAAAGTACACTTTAATAGAGTACTTCCGAAACAAGAGCTCCGTCTTTGAATTGGGCTAAGTTTCAGGGTAAGTAGAACTTCTTTTGTCATCTAAGATGCATCCCAAATTGCTTTCCGAGCGGCTCCACCGTGGGTTTTACACTACTTGAAACTAATTATCGTGCATATTCCAGCAATCGTCGTACTCTAACAGTTTTCTCGTATTCATTATCCAAGTAGCTCACACGTCGTAGACTTTCTATTAACTTCGGCATTGATGGAATAATTCTTTCTACTTTTGTTTAGCAAACACGAGGTGTTATTTTTATTTTATTTCTTTATTTACGTACAAGCTGACGTTTCGGCGGATTTCGCCTTCCTCAGAGCCTGAAAAGGTCAAGTTGACTACAATCTACTTGGCAAAACGCCTCCATAACCAAACAAAGAAAATGATAAACCAAGATTTCGATCAGATTGAACACAGAGTCTTTGCGCACTCACCGCTTTCTATGAGCCTTCCACTTAATGTGTTATGGGGAGACCAACCGCGCAGTGTTCACATGGAAACGTAATGTGCTCATCCCATCAGAATAAGTCTTATATACTGCAAAATATCATGCGTGATGATGAAGCATTCCTCCCTGCGGTTCATTTTCGGATTCTTGGAATTAGTCCGGAATGTCTCAGAATGAGAGTTTTACGCGCCTGCGTTCTCGACTTCTGTGCGAGGATCGTGACTCGTACCTCAAAATCCTCCCCGCTATGTTCCTGCGTCCTATGCGTGCCTAGTGGAGTATTTAGTTTACGCTTGCCGACTAGGTGTTCTTTTATACGGATGAAGGATGGTCTACCCGTTTCGCCAACGTATTCGTCTCCGCACACTTTACAAGAGATCAGATAGACAAATTTCGTAGATAGAGCATGTATTTTTCTTACCCCTAATGGTATCTACGATACCTTAAATTACTTACAAATAAACCATGTGCTTGTCCTCCATCCATACTGTGCATAACACCAAGCCAGGGTAGCATCGCATGATAGCTTGACTACATGACTTTCTGCGCCGCATTCAGCAAGAGAAGCGCCACGTCATTTGCTTGGACATTAACTGCAACGTGGTTCAGAAAAAGGTTACCGTGTGTTTTCGAAGAGGATGCTTCGTCGCGTATGGGTTCATAAGTGATTAGCATTCCCATTAATGACAGTTTTACCTCAGTAATATTATAATATCCTAAGTAAATTGGCCTTAAAACTAGTCCATCATTTAAGGAAAAATGGATTGCGGTCAATTACCAGAGGACAATAATCGGGCAAAGCAGTGGTAGTGATTATCCTTAGTACAGGAAAGGCGCTGGTTCGACTTGGCGCAGGCCCACCAGGCCTTCGATTTCACTGAAATCGGAAAACTGAGACCAATATTGTTTAGAATCGGTAGATCTTCTTAAAGTACTAGAACTTGCGACTGTTTGGAGTAAAAGTACTCCAATCTCCTCGAGTGGCAAATAGAGCGTTCGAGGGAAGATCGATTCAAGCAGCTTTTAGACGAGTTAATAATTTTTATTTCATTATTGTATGAACACTCCCAACGACTTGCCGCCTTATAGTGGTTGGGGGTATTCCTAGGTGTCGGGTTGAGATGTACAATGGGGATTCATACCACTGGCAAAGTCTCCCGTGCTGAGAAGAAGTTCGGCGTTTCCATCAGGAAACCAGCTAAGAGTAAAGAAATCCACCACCGTTTTGGTATCAAACTAGTGGCAAGGTGAACAATTCCCCTCAAGAATGCACAAGGACGGCGACTGTCTGTGGTGGTGCCGACCTCAGGCAGACGTTGGCTAGGATGACTTCATGACGTCTAGGAACCACAATGGCTAAGCCAGCAAAACTCGAAAAAAAAATGGAATCTATGCTGGGGCCCGCACAACCAGTGAACACGAGCCGTCTAAATGTCCAAGTAAGTAAGTATTACACGAAGCCAAATCGCACGTATCGTAAGGTGCGTATTCCAGAATTTCTTCCACCGAATTTGTTCCCTCGCATCCATTATCCACAAAGGTTTTCGGGCTTTTTTCTCTGCGCGTAGACTCGGCTGCGGCTTGAAGACTGTCGTCTTTTCGTGAATGTCGTTGGATGGTAGTCTAGTCGACTCACCCTTAACTCTCGGACTAGCATTGCAAGAGTGCTCGCAAGTGGCCCATTACAACGATCGAGTTTATCCCAAACAAGTCTGATGCCAAATTCCCCATTCCAGGGATGTGAGGCTCGGTGGGCCTTGCTCAGTGTGCGATTGCGCCTCCCGCTCACTGTTGGTCGTAAGAGGACCAAAAATCCACAAGCATGAATGCGAAGCAAGAGATGGAATGCAAAAAGCGCTGAGATCCACACGATGGCATCGTGCAAGAATGTAGACTTTTTATTTTTTATTTTATGCGACCTGTCTTCATATCTATTGTGTTCGGCTGCTGTTTGAGGACTTCCACTGCATCTCGGGTATCGTAGAACGCCGGTCGAGTCGACTTGCACTGGGGTACTAATCTGTCCGAGCTAGAGCGTTCCCAATTGGATTGCGGAGAGTGATTTTTCCCGGATACGTCCGGTACTAGTTTGCCGACCACGGCGTGGTGAGAGGCTTGGTGAATTTGGTGCGGGACCGAAACAGAACCATTTTCGTGACGAGCGGCATCACTAACACTGCAATTCCCGTCCACCGAAAGCAGATCAATGATTAATATATGCCTGGAGATTTGTTAAAGCATTCATGAATGAAATGCTTATAAGGGCATTTAGTTTTTACTAGGTATGTTCCATCCCTATTAGTGCACATTACCAAGTATTCAGAACTGCCGACTGCGTTCTGCATGCCTTGTCTTCTTTAAAGTTCCAACCTTACCTGTGCTGTGTATTCATCGAAAAAATATCTGACAGCCATGCGTTGAAGTTGCGAATCAGTTTCGATTCTCTCGAGCTGAACTAAAATTAGATGTCGTGTCGCGCCACTGCCACGAGAAAGCATTCCTCAGGCGTTATGCGTTGTTATTTACTTTATACATGATAAAGAGTTTTCGACTGTGCAAGAACAGCTGCCATTTTTGTGGTGGAGAAGTTGAAATGAGACTTGAATATGAAAATGTGGAATGCAGTAACATGATCGGGACCTACCGCTAGAGAAGGCGATTGTAGAAGTTCCGGTACGGTATGCCTACTTTTTTGTAAAGAGTGCAGCTCCGAAAACGTTAGCGAAACCAGTGGACCACTCCGTTTCCTCACAAAAGAATACCTAGACAGTAGGCTAAAGTTGAACAAAGTGCTCCACCCTGCTCGCACAGGACCCAAAGACATAATGGAGATGGTGTCAAAGTAAGAGTCATTACTCTCGCACAGGAATCCTAAACGTCAGCGTGTAAAACTCTTGAAACGCTTTGCATAAAATCTAAAAATCTAAAAATGAACATCAAGTACGAGTGCTTTTTGATCACACGTGACCTCGTGTCATACCTCACGCTAATTTTTCTTGCCAGAGCTAGGCACATTCCTCTACCGTGTGAGACTTTGGGACTGGTCTTCAAATAATTGCAAGACTTGCAGGAAACAAGGCGATGAGTCATATGTTTAATCCCAATCGCAACAGCACGGTTCTGAGATAGGCGAAATCGCCGAAACGTCAGCCATCGAACAACAACAACAACAACAACAACAACAACAACAACATCAACAACAACAACGACAACAACAACAACAACAACAGCAGCAACAACAACAACAACAACGGCAAGTACCAATCTCGCATCAGCTAAGGGAAGTTGCTAAAAACATGTGTATAAAACGGTGAGTGTTTAAAAGAAGGTGTTCACTATGATGAACTACATGTTTTGAAAATTTTTTTTTGTATGTATTGTGGCGGTGTTTGCTCGAGCAGATTCCGTGTCACTTTGACCTGTGTGGGTTCCAAAGAAGGGAAATCCTTTGAAACGTCACCTATTATTAATTAGTCGAATAACGATCCCGTGTTTGCTCATTGAGAAAACAGTGTATTACGAATGCAAACGATTTAATTACCAAAGTATGAAGGACCTAGCACAACACTGCAAATCAACAGGAACTGGCTGGCAAGACCAGAGCGCGGGGACAAGATTACACCATAAAATAAAAGAGGGATAAAGCTGCCGGCGTTGATCCCTGAGGAATGCACCAAACATTCGACTTCATTAGGCATCGCTGGTGGCCATTGAATGTACATCTGGCCTTTACAGCGACTCACGATGGCCTATCGATGTATCGGCTCAGTGCTACTATCCTTCCACATAACTCTAGTACCAATTTGCCTATTGCTGTCACCTTGGCTTTCCAGGCTCTGAGGAAGGCAAAGTCCACCGAAAAGTCAGCTTATTCGTGTATAAAGAATAAAGGTAACACATCGTGTTTGCTCAACAAGAGTACGAAGGAACACTTTTAACAAAAACTGCTGGGGTGCTTATTATCTAAGATGGCCTCTCGCTCTCATTAATAACTGTATGGCTCTGATTGCTGTTTGGATTATTATTGGAGTAATTTTGTCTCCTGGAATCCTCAAAAGCTGCTCCATTAATTTAATTTGATATAAACATAAAGGTTCGTCGACAATTGTGAGTCGGACGGATGTTTATTGCATTCAGTGGACTTCGTTCCGCACTGATAGCGATCTCTGGCCTAAGCCTACTATTAGTAGAGGCGACAAATGGAAATGTTGAGCTTCTTCTCGGCTCAAATCCATCTCACGCGTAATCCACATAGCTAAATCGTCACCGAGTGATAGGAGACTACACCCACACAAAGGCATTTCCACTTTTTCTCATCGATTTCTTTGTCATTTTTCATGAAACGCTTTACTTCTGGTGCATTTCTTATCTATCTTCTTTTTTTTCATCTTAAGATGGTTTGCTTAGGTGATCAAATTCCAATTAAGAAAAAGAAAAAATGGCCTTGAAAATTATGTAACGGTTACTAGCATCCCACCCAATACTCTACGCCGTCAGTTAGTACCTTCGCAACCGTCTCTACGATCCCTTGTGCAGCTCAGAAAACTGTATAATCTGTCCTAACGGGAGACACAGGGATTGTATGAGTTCAGGTAGAATATACTTGATCTCGTGTGACGCATGCGGTGAGGAATATATTGGGGGGAACGGGTAAACCACTTTGTGTCCGCATAAAAGAACACCTAGATGGGAAAGTTAGAATACGTCAAAATACTCCTCTAGGCACGCATAGGGCACAAAAGCACAACGGCGATGATTTTGAAGTGACTGTGCGGATCCTAGTGCAGGAATCAAAAACATCAACGCGCAAAACCCTTGAGGCGTTTTGAATAAATTCTAAAAATCCAAAGATGAACCGGAAAGACGAATGCCTCACTATCACACGTGACCTGGCGCCCTATTTCAAAATGTTATTTTGACCCTGGGGTGTGTCTTGGTCGCGACCCCACGTGAACAACGCGTGGGCTAGTCTCGTTCGTAACATTACGGTGAGTAGCCTTTCTGTTCAACATGGTGTAGGCCTAGATTTGACCCTAGTATCATAGCCCACGTGAACACCACCTATTTAAAAGTTTGATCTTTATTTTAAATACTTTAGTCTTTCTTTTTCACCAAATAATTAAAGTATTCTGGTATAAAATACGTCCTAGCTCGAGGAAGGCGAAATCGCCTAAACGTCAACCGTCGACCAACAACACCAACAAAAACAGCAACGACAAAGAAGACCTGTACCAACCTCGTTCAGCTAAAGAAGATCAGTTTATAAGATCATAGAAATAAATATATCAACTATTTATGCTGAGGTTTATAGAAAGTCGGTCTTTTGAGTTATCAAATTCCAGTGGTTACCAAGTGCTGATGAGCTCAGATCATCTTCTCCTTCAAGACAAATACCGCCTTTGCAAAGCTTTTCTAACCATCTATTCATCTTGGGTTTAGAACTGTTTGTCTGTCCCCGACCCTGATAACGCTGAGAGTTGTTTCGGTGGAGGCATGACTGATTTTGAACTCACGACTTCGAATGATATGATTTGCTTATGTTGCAAAAATGGTTTCAAACAGACCGTTGTAAACTAAGTGTTAACATAACTATTACACGGTAATTTGTCAATTAAAAGAATATGGTTTGAGGTTATGTGCAGTATAAGGAATAATTTGGAAAAATGCTAAGATTCCTGGAAGAAGAACGCGAATCGATTTGTTCCCAAAAACAGAGACAAGCTCCCCGAACACCTCCAACACACTTCACAGCACGTGCTCCAATACTAACAACCAGAGTGATAGACAGCGCACAAACAGCAAATACAGCTATGCATGAGTGCAACCATATAAGTACGGAAAGTACACTTTAATAGAGTACTTCCGAAACAAGAGCTCCGTCTTTGAATTGGGCTAAGTTTCAGGGTAAGTAGAACTTCTTTTGTCATCTAAGATGCATCCCAAATTGCTTTCCGAGCGGCTCCACCGTGGGTTTTACACTACTTGAAACTAATTATCGTGCATATTCCAGCAATCGTCGTACTCTAATAGTTTTCTCGTATTCATTATCCAAGTAGCTCACACGTCCGACTTTCTATTAACTTCGGCATTGATGGAATAATTCTTTCTACTTTTGTTTAGCAAACACGAGGTGTTATTTTTATTTTATTTCTTTATTTACGTACAAGCTGACGTTTCGGCGGATTTCGCCTTCCTCAGAGCCTGAAAAGGTCAAGTTGACTACAATCTACTCGGCAAAACGCCTCCATAACCAAACAAAGAAAATGATAGACCAAGATTTCGATCAGATTGAACACAGAGTCTTTGCGCACTCACCGCTTTCTATGAGCCTTCCACTTAATATGTTATGTGGAGACCAACCGCGCAGTGTTCACATGGAAACGTAATGTGCTCATCCCATCAGAATAAGTCTTATATACTGCAAAATATCATGCGTGATGATGAAGCATTCCTCCCTGCGGTTCATTTTCGGATTCTTGGAATTAGTCCGGAATGTCTCAGAATGAGAGTTTTACGCGCCTGCGTTCTCGACTTCTGTGCGAGGATCGTGACTCGTACCTCAAAATCCTCCCCGCTATGTTCCTGCGTCCTATGCGTGCCTAGTGGAGTATTTAGTTTACGCTTGCCGACTAGGTGTTCTTTTATACGGATGAAGGATGGTCTACCCGTTTCGCCAACGTATTCGTCTCCGCACACTTTACAAGAGATCAGATAGACAGTACCCGAACTCCTGCAGTCACCGTCTCTACCATTGGGGAAAATTATGCAATTTTACGTTGCACATAGACGGTCGTATAGGCGGTTATTATCCAAATGTTATAAATATAAAAAGCTATATAAAGGTCTTAAAATTTTTGGTTGGTAAATGCTTTAGAGTTTTTCTCTAATTTATGAAATACAGCCAGAGTCGATCCCAACTCGAATCTTGGATAACCGTGCTGGGGTGTCGTCGGATCATCAGCGCTGGGAGTCCCCGCTTTTGTTGATTGGGTAACTGTCAACCATTCCCGAATAAGCCTGATAGCAATTTCACACTCCGGAAGAACTGAGGAATTTGCTGAGCTTGGAGCTGGGTCGAAGCACGCTTTTGCCTGTAGTGAACAGCACTACCGCTGTGCTGTCTCCACTCTTATTTACGAGTAGTAAAGATCAAAGAAAGAAGAAAATTCTAAAGATAATTTTGAAAGACAATAAGTGATACTGAGCAGAAGATGAAAGGTACAGTGTGAAATCGGATATGAATGATCATTGATGAAAGACAAAAAGAAGCGCTCAAAACGTGTTCACAAGCTTAACAGATTTCATCTTTGGAGAGATAAACGAGCAAAACATTAGTTCAACGAAAAAAAACATAGAGAACATGCTGAAGCAGTTAGCAGCAGTTATGCTCCAACCCAAATAGAATGCATTCTCTCTGAAATTTCTTCCACTTTTCGTTTCATCGCTAATTTCGTAGATAGAGCATGTATTTTTCTTACCCCTAATGGTATCTACGATACCTTAAATTACTTACAAATAAACCATGTGCTTGTCCTCCATCCATACTGTGCATAACACCAAGCCAGGGTAGCATCGCATGATAGCTTGACTACATGACTTTCTGCGCCGCATTCAGCAAGAGAAGCGCCACGTCATTTGCTTGGACATTAACTGCAACGTGGTTCAGAAAAAGGTTACCGTGTGTTTTCGAAGAGGATGCTTCGTCGCGTATGGGTTCATAAGTGATTAGCATTCCCATTAATGACAGTTTTACCTCAGTAATATTATAATATCCTAAGTAAATTGGCCTTAAAACTAGTCCATCATTTAAGGAAAAATGGATTGCGGTCAATTACCAGAGGACAATAATCGGGCAAAGCAGTGGTAGTGATTATCCTTAGTACAGGAAAGGCGCTGGTTCGACTTGGCGCAGGCCCACCAGGCCTTCGATTTCACTGAAATCGGAAAACTGAGACCAATATTGTTTAGAATCGGTAGATCTTCTTAAAGTACTAGAACTTGCGACTGTTTGGAGTAAAAGTACTCCAATCTCCTCGAGTGGCAAATAGAGCGTTCGAGGGAAGATCGATTCAAGCAGCTTTTAGACGAGTTAATAATTTTTATTTCATTATTGTATGAACACTCCCAACGACTTGCCGCCTTATAGTGGTTGGGGGTATTCCTAGGTGTCGGGTTGAGATGTACAATGGGGATTCATACCACTGGCAAAGTCTCCCGTGCTGAGAAGAAGTTCGGCGTTTCCATCAGGAAACCAGCTAAGAGTAAAGAAATCCACCACCGTTTTGGTATCAAACTAGTGGCAAGGTGAACAATTCCCCTCAAGAATGCACAAGGACGGCGACTGTCTGTGGTGGTGCCGACCTCAGGCAGACGTTGGCTAGGATGACTTCATGACGTCTAGGAACCACAATGGCTAAGCCAGCAAAACTCGAAAAAAAATGGAATCTATGCTGGGGCCCGCACAACCAGTGAACACGAGCCGTCTAAATGTCCAAATAAGTAAGTATTACACGAAGCCAAATCGCACGTATCGTAAGGTGCGTATTCCAGAATTTCTTCCACCGAATTTGTTCCCTCGCATCCATTATCCACAAAGGTTTTCGGGCTTTTTTCTCTGCGCGTAGACTCGGCTGCGGCTTGAAGACTGTCGTCTTTTCGTGAATGTCGTTGGATGGTAGTCTAGTCGACTCACCCTTAACTCTCGGACTAGCATTGCAAGAGTGCTCGCAAGTGGCCCATTACAACGATCGAGTTTATCCCAAACAAGTCTGATGCCAAATTCCCCATTCCAGGGATGTGAGGCTCGGTGGGCCTTGCTCAGTGTGCGATTGCGCCTCCCGCTCACTGTTGGTCGTAAGAGGACCAAAAATCCACAAGCATGAATGCGAAGCAAGAGATGGAATGCAAAAAGCGCTGAGATCCACACGATGGCATCGTGCAAGAATGTAGACTTTTTATTTTTTATTTTATGCGACCTGTCTTCATATCTATTGTGTTCGGCTGCTGTTTGAGGACTTCCACTGCATCTCGGGTATCGTAGAATGCCGGCCGAGTCGACCTACACTGGGGTCCTGATCTGTCCGGGCTAGAGCGTTCCCAATTGGATTGCGGAGAGTGATTTTTCCCGGATACGTCCGGTACTAGTTTGCCGACCACGGCGTGGTGAGAGGCTTGGTGAATTTGGTGCGGGACCGAAACAGAACCATTTTCGTGACGAGCGGCATCACTAACACTGCAATTCTAGCTGCGATGGACACAATCAACACCGCCGTCATCGAAAATAACTAGTGGCAAAGGAGCAAATTTCTTTCCGATTTACAAAGATTGACAACCCAGTAACAATCGGAGAATACCATTTCTTGGATAGGTTGGAAATCAACACTATCCAACGAATGAAAAATCATTTAATGAACTGGGACTGGTTTCTGTATGATTACCCATCCGTTAGAAAGGACCTTTCAATTGTCAGGTATTATTTAAGTAATACTTCAAATTGCTGTTCCGTAATTCAGAAATCTTGAGCTTAAGCGCTTTCACCAATTGCTTTTCTGAAATCTAGACGTATGATCAACTTATGTTCCGATGTGGATATAGTGTTAAATATGTGACGTTTCCATCGGATCGGAACAGACAATCGTTCATACTGAGCAAGAAGCACTAGAAAAATTGTCTGACGAGCTCGTGTAGAACTGGACGATTCCAGTAGTGAAGCATTCGATGACGATGAGCACATTTGTCGATCCTCTCATTCTCATTGCTATATGTTTAACAATGTTTCAACTCGTCAAGAACGTGTTAGCGCTAAGGCAAAATATGTCCATTGAACTTCTTCAGGAATTCAAGTTCAGCTCACAGCTTGGCTATGTTGCAGGTCGGTTACCGTTCCTTTTCTCCTTTTCCTCTTCATTTGATTTTTCCACTTAGTTTCGTCATGCACATTCTCATGTTCTTTGCAAAGTCGTCTCGTTTGCAGATTAGAACAGTGCAGTAACAGCACAACTATGAACTACATGCTGAGACTAACAATTACAGATTTACACAACACTCTGTGGTGTTCGCAATGTTGACTTTTATCTACCGTCTTCTAAAAGTTTTCAAGGTAGGGTATTATTTGCAAAACAGCTACAATAATACTGAGATATTTGCAAAACTGCCTGCCACAGGAGTCTGCTGAGGGGATCGAACGCGTTATTACGCTTTCCGGGATTTAGCGCGTTCACCATCACACCATGCGGGTCTTTCGCTTCGGTTGCCTCTCAGCAACTAGTTCTATCGATCACTGCCATCAGCAATCAGTCGTCAACGGCATTGATCAAGAGAGCCCAAATCGGCAAACTGGAGTTTTGCCAGTGACAGTGATTTCCCAAATGCCAGTGACAGGAGTGTTAAGGTGAGAACAACATTGACTCAAATAAGTTCACCGCTTCCAAATACAATGCTTTGGATTTTAACTATACTTTTTGGAAAAGCGAAGGCAAATCAGAAGAATCCGCTTTCAATGTTTTCCAGGTGTGTTCTTGTGGAGTCATTCTTTTGTTGAATCAAAGGAGAGCTGGCTTACACAATTCACGAAATATATTCGTACCGCAGTGGGCTGGAGCCAATGCTCCTCCCCTGTCGCTTTGAACAAATCCAGACAAAGCATTACCGAATTCGGTCCTAATTCAGGACGATAAACTTCATAACCAAACCAATCCTTGTCATGCGACTGCTGCTTGGATTCTTACTTGAACTTGTTACTTGAACGGCCCGTCCTAGCTGGTTATGCGGGCCCCAACATAGTCTCCACTTTTGGAGATTTTCTGGTTAGGCCATTGTGGTTTCTTGAAATTCCGAGGTCAGCCTGGCAGAAGTCTGCCTCAGGTCTTCACCAGCACAGGCAGTCGCAGCCCTTGTGGATCAGAAGGAGATTTGTCACAATGCGACTTTGATACCAGGACTGTGGTGGATCCTGGTAATGGTTTACTCTTAGCCAAACTCAGGAACACCTCCCAGCC
>MQTX01000288.1:227557-241329 GCA_009735665.1 Angiostrongylus cantonensis | reverse complement strand
CCCCCCCCCCCCCCCCTACCACTGAATGATGCTTATATGCAAAGGTACTCCTTTTTAGAGGTTTACTTGCGAATGGAACACAGAAAAATGGCAATGGCAGTAGTGCTAGAAATTTTCCAGGTGCCGGTGACATGAGTCTCTTGGTGAGAAGCGTTTATGGTGAACTCACCATGTTAATCGTCTTCGAATACAGTTCTGCATTTCAATCTGCCCTTTTTATAGGAATATAATTGCGATTTGGAAGAATCTGCTTTCAACATTTCCCAGAAGTGCCAGGGTCAAACCGTCCCTAATTTCTCCTTCGTCGGCAGTAATAATGCCACATACTTCCTATCACGCGCCACATTCGACCATAATAAATGGGATTACTTTCGTGACGACATCAGTGACTACTTTAGAATAATAAGAGTAAGATTAGAAGCTATCGCTTAACTTTTAGATAGTGGTGTTTCTAGTAAAAAATGTATGGATCGGGTAACTATTTCGACAGCCATGTAACTTTTGCCCTTTTTAGTTCGTAATGGAGTGGTGGAACACATCACTAGCGCATGACCCTCTTGTCAATCTTACGCCAACCGCCCACGACAGCGGAATGATTCCATTTCTCCAGGTTTTTTGTGATTATGCTTTAATTAGGCTTACAAAACGAGGAAGAGTTGTTCGTACCATATTCGGTACAATCATACACCAATTTCTGAACATCGGAGCTGTACAGGCAGCCTTCCACTGGTCTTCTTAGTGGCTTATAGCCCTACACGTGCGTTTCCTATTTCTTCTCATTAGTTTTAAAAAAGCAAAATAAATAAAAAATTTAAAAGTAAAGAAAAAATATTGATTTAAGTGCATTAAAAGTGGTTTCCAGATGGCGAATGCTAACACAACGAAAATGGGATGCGCGTACAGTGTATGCAATTCTTCCGATCCATACAACTCTTCGGCTTTCGTGCTATTTGTTTGTCGATACGGAGATTCGTAAGTCGCCCAATCACAGAAATTTTTTGATGACGCTTGATTACTGTATAACTTCAGGCATATTCGTATTAACAAAACAATCTACACTGAAGGCGCACCGTGCTGCTCGTGCAATGACAGCTGCTTCGGTGGCTCTCTTTGCAACAAGACTTCAACGGAATATGATTTTAAAAGATGCCTAATAAGAAATCATGTCTAGAAATGATTCATTCTATTCCTGTAATCATTTTTCATTTTCGCGCTAATTTTCTCCTCAGAGTGGATTTCATTCTTTCATGTTCTTACTGCATGCTTGCTGTTGAGTGTTCTTCCTCCCTCTAATCGTAGTGAAATACTCTCACTAGAAATTAGCTCGAAACTGAATCATTTCGAAAGTAGTTGTACCTCATCATACGTTCTCGGTTATCATAATAACTTTAAAGGCAGTTTTCAAAAAATGTTGAGAGTTTTTTATCTTTTTTGTTTATTTTATTCTTTTCTGCAAATAAAGTATGCCTTTCGGCGTTGATCCATTCCTGAGCGATGCGCTATGCATTGGACATCATTAGTATCGTCAAAAGTGATTGAGGACATATCGGTCTTTTGCAATAACCTTCTGTGGCTTAGCGATCTATCAAATTCGTGCTACTATCTGTCCAAGCAAGTTCTGGCACCGATTTCCTGATTTTGGAGCGGTGGAAGGTTTGTAGAACTCGCAGTACGGGATCGAACCAAAGACCACGTGTGCATCACAGGGCACCTATAACCATTACCTGGCACGTCTCGTTATTCTTTTCTATAATTAGGGAAACTGACAGTCAAAGAACTTGATAGGCTTATACAAGGAACTTTTCTCTAGCATTAAAACGGAAACTACGATTTTCCAGTAATGCTATTTTATTCTCTTATATTTTCAAAGATAGGCGCGTGTAGCGCAGTGGTTGGAGGCGCCACTGCGGCACGCACGTGGAATCGATTCCTGCGCCCATGGCCCACCAAGCCATCCATCCATCCGGGGTCGGCAAATTGGTACCAGACTTGTCTGAGAGGATAGCAGCACTGGCTCAATACATCGGCAGGCCACCGCGAGTCATTGTGAAGGCTAGATATGCATTCAATCACCTCCAACAATACTTAATGAAGTCGAATGCATGGCGCATCCCTCAGGGATTGATCAACGCCGACAGCTTTATCCTTTATCCCTTAGATTTTCAGAGGTAAAAGCCTTAATCGTGAAAAGAAAACATAGTTTGACAAATTTCTAATCCAGAAGTAACAGCCAGAAACATAAACGGTAGACGGTAGATATTATTAGATAAACGGTAGATATTGACGCATCACACGCTTCGTTCCGGAGGAAATGCCGTTTTGCGAATATTTATTTGTTGGAAGAAAAGCGTTGGGAAGAAGCGGTAAAAAATAAACTACAAGTTTCGACTACATAATTCCTTAATTTCCAGTTATAATATGGAATAAAAGGTGCGTATAATCTTACCTTCAATTCATCAAGTTTTCTTGTAACATTGTGCACTTCATAGTATTTACTTATACATGTTTGGAGGCACTTTTTGGCGTGGTAATTGTTTCATTTACGTCAAATCTACGAAAGAGCGACGGTCAAGTTATTGGGGAATACAAAGCAATCAGTGTTTTCTCTAAGCCCAACATTTATCCCTGAAATAATTAATAGCGCATGATTATATCAAAGCTCTATGAGCCAGCCAAGCAAGGTGTCGATTCTTCTTTCTCCAAAAAAAAGAAGAGACATCTTCTCACGAAATTTTCATGCTCAACAAGTTACCAGAGACCACTGTCAATGTTGGCAAAGATAGGCCGCAACTCAATGCACTTCTAAATCAGAATGAGAAGGACCCTTATAGCACCCTTCTTATTTTAAACGAAGTAAACAACGCTATTGAAAGTGCCTAAAGTAGTGGTCTGGAGAGTTATGCAGCTGTTGCTGAGCTTTCACCAAGATCTTTACGTTTTCAACTAGATCGAAACCGTCTGCGCGACCGTCTGTGTAAAACAGAAGAATGAGTGGTTTGGTAGGATTGAGACGGTGATCACATAAGGACAAATGAAATATACCTGATTTCTTCGTGAGGCATGCGGGTAATGCCTACCTTGGCGAAATGGTAAGACCACTTTGTGCAGGCTTAAATGAAAAACTGGATGAAAAGTTGAAAACACGAAAAAGTAGCTACAAATAGGGCATAGAAGTACCACGGTTGGGCTCTCGAAGTGGCAGTCACCACCCTTCAAATGAAATCAAAAATATCAATGCACAAACTTTAGAGGCATTTTAGACAAACTTCGAAAATTCAAAAAGTAGTAGAAAGGACCCTCTCAGTGGTTTACCGCCTCATCGCACTAGGAGTGTTCGTGGTGCAACGGGGATTCATCCTCTGGCAGGGTCTCCCAAGCTGAGAAGGAGTCCGACGGTTTCACCAGATAGCCTAGCTAAGAGTAAACCAATACTAAGGTCGAGCACCGCTTGGTATCAAAGTCGCATAGTGGTAAATCTCCCTCTGATCCACAAGGGCGACGACTGTATGCGGTGGTAACCAAGCTGAGAAGGAGTCCGACGTTTTCACCAGGAAGCCTAGCTAAGAGTAAACCAATACTAAGGTCGAGCACCGCTTGGTATCAAAGTCGCGTAGTGGTAAATCTCCCTCTGATCCACAAGGGCGACGACTGTATGTGGTGGTAACCGACATGGGGCAGACTTTGGCCTGGCTAACCTCAGTACTACAGAAAACAACAATGGCTAAGCCAGCAAATCCTCGAAAAATGGAGATTATATTGGGGCACGCACAACCAGTGAGGACGAGCCATTCAAGTATCAAGTAAGTATCAAATAGAAAGGACAAGTAAAAAAAGAAATAAACAAAAATGCCTTGCTATCACATGTAACCCAATGCCTCATCTCGGATTAATTTTCAGATCTGAGAGATGCTCACTCTGTATCGTATGTGGACTACATGCCAGTAATCTGAATCCTTGGCCCGCGCTAGTTTCGCATGCAGGTCCCGTTGGAGTGCGCTCCTTGTAAGGCAATCGGAATGATTATTGAAAACAATATGTATGGTGCGAAGCGTATAGAGCGTATGTATTGAAACGAATGATCATGTTCGAGAAAGCGTGAGAGACGAAACGGCGAATACTTCTAAAGAAGCAAATATTTTATCTGATTTATAAATTTCTTCCCGAAACCGACCACTACTTAACCTTAAGATGAATAATCAAATTTTTACTCGACTAAGTTTTTGACCTTTTCTTTTTCCATGTCCATTGATACTAGTCTATTGCCGATAGCCGTTCGTTCTACAGATGTTTTTTTTTTCGTTCTCGCGTTGGTTCAAATCCTTGGGTGTATCATCGCTCGATTGAGATTCTTACTCGGCTGGGCCACTTTTGTAAAGGGCGATTGCTGCTAATTGTCTAATGATAACGATTTAAATTTATGTTAAAAATCCATTATGTAGTATTCGGGTTAAATCGGCTAGGACACAGCGATTCAGTACTTCTCAGAACCGAACATTATTCAACTTGGCAATAACCACTATCGTTTAATGGCATTCAGCTTAGACTAGGTTGCTGTGAAATTTTTATTTGGCTTACGTTTCAACCTCTTCGTCTTCTTCTGAACCAATTGAAACAGCTTGTGAACTGCTTTTTTCTTTTTTAAATTAGTACTGTAAAACACTAATAGCATGGAAAATGGGGCTAGACAATGAGAGTGCAATGAGAGTCTAAAATGTAAAGGAGGCGAAGTCGCCAAAACACTATTCAATGAACATCAAAATACATGCCTTTTCCGGCTGAGCGATAGCGAGATCGTAAGATTATAAATCAGACGAAAAAAAAACTTCGGAGTGGACTCTAAGAGGACATCGGTTTCCAAATGGACGACGATCCAACCGACAAACCCGCACATTCGAGACATGTGTAGACCATTTGCATTTGCAGCCAAAAACTATTTCTGGACTAATAAATATACCTCCCAGACATCACCACATTTGGTACACAGTGCCATTAAGGACGATGCTGGGGCTCACAGAACTAGCAACGTTGGGTCATACGGGTATCTAAGTGTCTAAGATACTGAGCCAAATAGTTTTTAGGCTCCGTCGAAAGTCCTCAGGTGAGGATAGGGAAATTACACAAGGCCACAGCTAGTGGAGTACTAGCAGAACAACATATCTGGACGAAAGATAAAACAGAATCTTGTCCCATTGTAAACTGAACCTTCCACTTTCTCATTTATTCCACGAAAAAAAAAACATCCTCGAATTTTTGAGTGTAATCCGTGAAATGAAGAACATAAACGAACTTTTAGAGAATGCTAAAGTCTTTTGAACCCTCGTAATCTCATTATACAAAGATCCGCCACCGTAGTGACATCAGAGTCACATGATGGCAAATCTCCCTCTGATCCACAAAGGCTGCCACTGACCTTGGGATTCCAGGAAACCACAACAGCTTGACCAGCATATCTCCGAAAAATGGAGATTAAGCCGTGGATCGCACAACCAGTGAGAACGGGCAGTTCAAGTATCAAGTAAGTAATTCCGTTAGGATAGAGCTTTAGTTATGTATTGCGAACGTTAGCCATGGAACAGCGAGATATCAAGTACTCAACGGTACTTCTCGTAAAAGTAGAAGGGATAAGTTTTAGACCAGAGTTCAGGTTCCACTGAATTGTTAGGCTTTCTTTCTCGTGTTTTATCCTTGCAGTGGACGAGCTTGCAAAATGAAAATGATCTGCGGATAATTGAAAATGGACAGACATAAACTCATGAAAACATTGTCACGATAAACATTTTTTCTTAAGTGGATAACCATATGATGGTAAACTTCTATACCGGTGTGGTTTGCAGTGGACTCGAACCCTTCTTATGCATTTTTTGTAAAGTGTGAACGACTTTGGATGACGTTTCTCATGGGAAGATGAAAATCGGAAGTCGAATCAAGAACCTAAGGATTTCTTCCCAGACACTCGAATTCGTTTTCGAAACGTATTTTATTAAATTGTCTGCACATGCAGTGAAATCCATAGTTTTCTACAATAGCAATCACGGAACCGGTTCGCTACAGCTTTCCGAACCGGTCGACAGTTCTGGCTTCTACAAGTTATTTAAAAATGGGCTGTCCAAAAAAATCATGGCGATAGATTTTCGATGTCCGTTTTAATGATTTTCAGACTTCTAAAATTCCTCTTCCTTCCTTCATGAATCTTTTCATCTGAGATTTCAAGATGGTTGAACGCAACCTGACGTAATTCATTCCCACTTGACAAATAAGTGATTGAACAACAAGTAAACTGGCGCCACTCAACTCCTTTATAGAAGACCCTAAGGCTTAACTGAGCTTCGATGTTAAGGTGGTTTCCTGTATGTTGCGGGCTGGACTTCCTTCGACCCCGCATACACACACAAATATGAATGCCAAAATGCACGAATGAATTTCTATCTGTAAAAATTACATCGAGATTGTCAGTTTGATAAAAACTGCAGTTGACTGACTCGGAAGTACACGAGATTGGGCGTTTGATTGTCGCCAGAAGGTCGGCTTTATGTTCGTCGTTTGGAGTTTAACAACTCTCCACAGTTGAGCCTAATAAGCCTCTAACTTGGATAGAGAGAGTAGGAATTAGGCATTTTGCATCTTTCGAAAAAATATGATGGTATCCGTTTCCCTTCCATAAAACAATTACTGGTTATTTTATGCTCACGGGGTAAAGGCATGGAAGCTGAGTGCTGACGACGGAGGTTGGCGAGCAGCATGTATGTAGTGTACAAAAGTTCAAGCATAGACAGATACTCAGTGGTCAACATCAAATTGAAAAAGATGGTTACGTGAGTTTTCAGTTTAACTGAAAAACCGGTTTTCATTGAAGCTTGGTAAAAATAATCAGAAACCTTTACAAGTTTCAGCTGACGATAGGTTAGTGTAAAAGTTTTATTGGGAGTTTTATCGAGACGACGCTCTGCGGGTGGTAGTCATCGCGATGTGGTTGTTCATTGTCGTGGGAATTCCGATCCAGTGGAGTGGAATACTGATCGAATGACGAAGCTCACTCCAAGAAGGTAAGATAAAATTTTTTTTGAAGTTTATTGTTACGAAATTTGCTATTGGTATTGCACAAATCTCTTGCTTAGTGATGTGATTGCCTTCCAATGCCTCTCCATCCGAACAATTTTACCTCCAGACAGAACCGACTGGTAAGAATACATGCATCCTTAGAACGTCCAGCTGCCTTTTTAGATCTCCACTTATCATAATGTCTTTCAAATTTTGTCCAGTGTCGTAAGCAAAATGAGTTTTGTGTAGCTCCGAGAGATATCACAATAATGTTTGGTTTCTGGGTCGCGTTTTTTCCTCTATACCAATACCGAAGGGCTGCAGCTTCGTGGCCATTCGAAATGGCTATTTGGCCCGCCAGTTTCAGGATTCTTTCTTCTACTGTGCACACTCTGGTGGAGGTTCGATGCATATTCCTTATGAGCGCCCTTTTGGTGTGTGAGGCATGAGAGGAGAGGTAATGAATCACTATATTTTTTACTAATCGGGTTTCAGTACCATTTTGTTGTGTAGCCGTTTTCGAACAGGTTAATTTGAACGTTTAGAAATGAAAGTCAGTTTTTATTTGGTTTCTCCCAGGCGGTTGATTTTTTGTGTATTCTCACTGTTCGTTCAATCACTCAGTTATTTGTCCATCTCTTTTCGTGTGGAGCAGATGACAAAGTAATCATCTATATACCTACAGTAAAGTAGTGGCCGGAGATCGATTAATGGTGTTTCCAACTTAGACACAGAGGCAATGGCAAGGGCTGGTGCCAGCCGCTGTCCCATGGTTAGCTCTCAAATTTGTGCGTAATATTTTCCGGATCATCTGAAGATCGAGCAGTTTAGGCACACCTTTAAAAGGATCGTGAGCTGCTGAATGAAGAAAACGCACAATTGTTACTCCTCTGCGTTGCTCAAGAAGCTCGTGGATGGCTTGCATTGCGGGATCATTCGACGCATAACTGTAACGGGCGGTAGTACACCACAGACAATCTGGGAGCCCTTGGGTATTCTTATATTATATGGGCTGGTGCGTGGTTAATCATGTGGATAAGAATTAGGTTTATAAGAGGCTATTCAATCAGTAGGCCCACCTACACAACTGATGATGGGTGTAACCTTGAAGGTTGAGGAGTCAGCAGACACCACAACATCAAAGGATACTAACTTGTGAGTTTTGATAAGCAAGTATAAGACGGGCATGTTGGCAATTCGGCCTTAAAATGCGAAATGTCTGTTTTAAACTTGCGGCGCTTGGCACTTTGACCCAATCGTTGTTCAATTTTCGATACTGACCTTTTAATTCCTTTCCGGTTGATGAGCGATGAAGCGAAACGTCTCCATGATGTTTTTCAGTTATCTTGACATCTTACTGGAGTTATAACTAGCTGATAATCTAATAGTTTTTAATTTTATTAGTTCTCGAACCAGCCGCATATCGCGTTTTTGCGCTGTTGTAAACTTGGAGCTAAACTTCCTCACGCGATAGTAGTTAAGGTCTTTGAGAGTTTCGTTCGAAATTATGCGAAAAATGCTATCTACTTCATCTTTAGAGTCTTGCTGTCTAAACAACGATGGACAAAAAAGAAGTGGTGGCAGTGTCCTAGTTCTCGTTGTTCCTTTCTATTTCGTGTTTCAATTCTAGCTTGCTGCGGAGTCGATCTTGAAACTCGTGCAGACTGCATTCGATCCTGCACAAGGTTTCGTAAGAAATGGGTTGCGAGGGTTGCGCTGGTGAGAAGCTTGTGTCCAATTCTGATGGCGAGTGCGCGTCATCAGGAAGAGTCATGCCTCATAACATGATGATCCTTGACTTGCTGACACGTTATAGGCCACGTTTTGACCGCTAGCCCTTTCGTAAACGCTTCTGCTTTGTATAATATAGGTCGGTTTCTGCGAGTAGTTCAGTAAATCCAGAAATTTTTTTTGAGGTTACTGTAGCATTCGACTTAATAGAATAGCAAATTAACATTGACCCATCCATTATTCTCCTCCAAAGGTAATCCACCAAATACTGAACACATAAAGAATCCTCCAGCTTCCACTTCAATTGCGCATACATGTTGTATTGTTTGCAACAAAGAGAGGCGCAAAGCGGCTACGTTTCAATGCCCAGTAATTGTTGGCTCACCTTTGGTAGGCCACTTACGTCGAAGGAAAACAGTGAATTATCAGTCACTGCTGCGGTTGGGTCGTTCAATCACTCAGTTATTTGTCCATCTCTTTTCGTGTGGAGCAGATGACAAAGTAATCATCTATATACCTACAGTAAAGTAGTGGCCGGAGATCGATTAATGGTGTTTCCAACTTAGACACAGAGGCAATGGCAAGGGCTGGTGCCAGCCGCTGTCCCATGGTTAGCTCTCAAATTTGTGCGTAATTTCCGTAATACTGAATCCATCTATTCTGGCCACTCCAACAATACTTAATGAAGTCGAATGCATGGCGCATCCCTCAGGGATTGATCAACGCCGAGAGCGGTTGCGGTTTGGTAGAAAAGCGGTCTTGGGAATTGCTGCATGAAGCATGAATTTGGTTCATGCAGCAAAATCCATATCAGAATCTTCTGTGGTCGTGGGTTGGAACCAATGGTTTTCACAAGTGCGTTGTGATAACATTTGTGAAAACCTGTACAATTCACTGAATCCATCTATTCTGGCCCGTATAACCTAACACGAAATATTGTCTGGACTTATATTCTTTCAGGATTATGTTAACGAAACGGTTTCGTGTGAAAAGAAAGTCGTTCGTTGCTGACAGCAGCGTGGTGTTTCATGCTGTTTGACTTTGCTGGTGATCATGTTTTTCATCGCAGTTATGACCGGACCTCACGCAGCTCGTATTAGCTACCAACAACTGAGTCAATGTAGAATTTAGCTATCATCAACTTGTAGTGGTGAAAATGCCACTGGAACATCCATAGTGAGGAACTGTGCATCGCCTATTCGGGAAGCGACTAGCAAGCTAGGTCTGAGTATAGCAAATCTTTATGGAAGAACCACCCAAGCTATTCACTGAGGCATCGCTTTCAATAGTCGCAAAAATAATGAGCTTTAAACAAAAAGTCGTCGGCATCGGCTTGTAAAATTGTGCGTGGGAAAGAGACAAGTAGCGGTTTAAGGAGACTTTGAGAATAGTAGTAATTTAAAAATGCTATTATTGTTTATACGTTTTTATCAGGAAGCCTAGCTAAGAGTAAACCAATACTAGGATCCGCCACCGTCCTGGTATCAAACTCGCATGGTGGCAAATCTCGCGCTGATCCACAAAGGCTGCGACTGCCTGTGGTGGTGACGACTTGGGGTAGATTTTGGTCAGGATGACCTCGGGATTCCAGAGCACCACAATGGCTTAATCAGCAAATCTCCCAAAAATGGAGATGGTGCTGGAACCCGTACAATCAGTGAAAACGGACCAGGTATTCAAAGTATCAGGTATTAAGTATTACTGTGCATTATAGATTAATGTCAATTCAAATGAAGTGTCAAACTATTTTTCCCTGTCCCGATTCCAAAATTAAGGACAGATGACAAGTTGCATATTCGAAGTATTGTACATATGGCTGGCAATACACCAGTATTCTCTATTCAGAAACAAGGACCAGTCACAACGCCTCCAGACGACTTTAACAAAAATGCTACCAATCGAATTGCATCAGCCGTAACTCAATCACTCCATTTGCGTGCGAGGAAAGTGCAGACCGGGAAATTCAATGAGCAATAACAGGCTATTGGTGCTATATCGTCACTACCAGTAGCACAAGTTGTAAATGGGAACGAATGGCTATTGTGGAGCAGATGACAAAGTAATCATCTATATACCTACAGTAAAGTAGTGGCCGGAGATCGATTAATGGTGTTTCCAACTTAGACACAGAGGCAATGGCAAGGGCTGGTGCCAGCCGCTGTCCCATGGTTAGCTCTCAAATTTGTGCGTAATTTCCGTAATACTGAATCCATCTATTCTGGCCAGTATAACCTAACACGAAATATTGTCTGGACTTATATTCTTTCAGGATTATGTTAACGAAACGGTTTCGTGTGAAAAGAAAGTCGTTCGTTGCTGACAGCAGCGTGGTGTTTCATGCTGTTTGACTTTGCTGGTGATCATGTTTTTCATCGCAGTTATGACCGGACCTCACGCAGCTCGTATTAGCTACCAACAACTGAGTCAATGTAGAATTTAGCTATCATCAACTTGTAGTGGTGAAAATGCCACTGGAACATCCATAGTGAGGAACTGTGCATCGCCTATTCGGGAAGCGACTAGCAAGCTAGGTCTGAGTATAGCAAATCTTTATGGAAGAACCACCCAAGCTATTCACTGAGGCATCGCTTTCAATAGTCGCAAAAATAATGAGCTTTAAACAAAAAGTCGTCGGCATCAGCTTGTAAAATTGTGCATGGGAAAGAGACAAGTAGCGGTTTAAGGAGATTTTGAGAATAGTAGTAATTTAAAAATGCTATTATTGCTTATACGTTTTTATCAGGAAGCCTAGCTAAGAGTAAACCAATACTAGGATCCGCCACCGTCCTGGTATCAAACTCGCATGGTGGCAAATCTCGCGCTGATCCACAAAGGCTGCGACTGCCTGTGGTGGTGACGACTTGGGGTAGATTTTGGTCAGGATGACCTCGGGATTCCAGAGCACCACAATGGCTTAATCAGCAAATCTCCCAAAAATGGAGATGGTGCTGGAACCCGTACAATCAGTGAAAACGGACCAGGTATTCAAAGTATCAGGTATTAAGTATTACTGTGCATTATAGATTAATGTCAATTCAAATGAAGTGTCAAACTATTTTTCCCTGTCCCGATTCCAAAATTAAGGACAGATGACAAGTTGCATATTCGAAGTATTGTACATATGGCTGGCAATACACCAGTATTCTCTATTCAGAAACAAGGACCAGTCACAACGCCTCCAGACGACTTTAACAAAAATGCTACCAATCGAATTGCATCAGCCGTAACTCAATCACTCCATTTGCGTGCGAGGAAAGTGCAGACCGGGAAATTCAATGAGCAATAACAGGCTATTGGTGCTATATCGTCACTACCAGTAGCACAAGTTGTAAATGGGAACGAATGGCTATGTCATATTCCAACCATAGTACCCTCCTATTATTCTATTACATTCTAGGTAAAGGGCAGAATGGCACAAAATCGTTTTTCCCCACTCCTCCACTGCTTCACTTGTCGCTGTTTCGAGTTTTTTTGCAATTCTTGTTTCTGCCCAAATTACTCATTATTTTTAATAATTTAGTTACTATACATTAGGGAAACGTTGCCAATATTAGGCAGGCACTGAAGGATCCCATGGCGCCTCATTCTTAAGAGGTTCCCACGACAGCATCTCCAATTTCCTAGCTCCAGTTTACAGACGGCTCAGCCATAGCAAAGAGGCTCGAATTTCTAAGAATTCTTGTTTAGAAATGGCCCACCCGCACTTACGGCACAGCCTCTTTAGTTTCTTTACTTCACGTCACTCCGATGACCATAACTGGGGTAGAACGAGGCCACGCTATCAATCAAAACTATAAACACAATGTTTCCAAAAACAAGGCTTTCTGAATGATAGCAAAGAAATTGAGGCTTCTTCTCTAGGATATACGAATGATTATTTAAGGAGAGTACACGATTCTCTCCTGGTTACCGAATGTTTTGAATCAGTTCTTAGAAAGAAACCCACTCGTTGAGTGTTTTCTCTTTTTACGCCGAAATTTTCTATCGCCGCTCTGCTTCCTAGACGTTTCACTCATGGTTTCCGATCTCTCCATTATAAACATACTGCATCGATAAGAAGCATTCCATTAAATAGGAAACGTTCGAGAAAATTCCGTTGTTTTTATCGATTTTTTTCTTTTAAATTCTGTTTTCTTTCAAGACGTTCACTACTTCGATGGAGAAGTTCGCATTTGTGAAACTGCGTAGGTTTCTTCATTCGAGATGGTAACATTTATGGCGGCAATTTTATTGTCGCAAGTGTATTCACAACTACTTCGTTGTCAAGAAGTGTGCAAACGTCACTGATGACAATGTTCGGCTCCAAAAGTGCAATAGTCATGACGTAATTTTTTTGGTGGTGGTCTCATATAGACTTGGTATATTCCTCTCATTTCCTTACCATGTAGCACTCTATGCCAGCTTGTTTTTTCCCAAACCATTCATGACATTTGTTTGAATTTCTCCCGTATGATCATCGATTTTTTCTCCTTTGTGTCTGTCATATATAATCCGAAATTTTGGAATCCCTTCTGTTGATGACAATGAGTATTTCTTAACACAGCGTTTACTCAATTTTGTGAAATGACCGATTATGTGAGTGAAACTGAACAGCCTAAGAAAAACTTGTCTGAGAAGACTTTTCTTTCCCTTCCCACTTTTTCCTTCAAACTCGATTTGCCTCTTCTGAAAGTCCTTCGCTCATCGCTTTTTTTTCAAAGGCAGCTGTCACGCGTATCTTCTTTTACGCGATTGTTATGGTACATTCCCATCCACATTGGTTTCACCAACGACTCATTCCTTTTGAATACAAAGTTCCCACTTTCTTTATGATCACTAATGGTCTCATTTTAAGCAATCGCGCGATAATTGAGTTCTAGAGAAGATGTTATACTTTTAACGCATACAGCCTAAGTGGAACACCTGACTTTCTCTTCTGTTTAGTGGACATATTTCCTAGATTCTCTCGAAGTAACCACTGCATGACGAATTTGAAAAACGAATGGCACACGCTTCTCTTTTGT
>MQTX01000288.1:179260-220386 GCA_009735665.1 Angiostrongylus cantonensis | reverse complement strand
AGGGCGCGTGTGGCGCAGTGGTTGGAGGCGCCACTGCGGCGCGCACGTGAAAATGCGCCCATGGCTCACCAAGCCTTCCATCCCTCCGGGGTCGGCAAATTGGTACCAGACTTGTCTGGGAGGATAGCAGCACTGGCTCGATACATCGGCCGGCCACCGCGAGTCATTGTAAAGGCCAGATATGCATTCAATCACCTCCAACGATACTTAATGAAGTCGAATGCATGGCGCATCCCTCAGGGATTGATCAACGCCGAGAGCTTTAGAGAGCTTTTATCTCTTTATCGTTCAATGCGAAATCTGACAAAAGTTCTTAGCCACTGTCGGCTCGAATTGTTGCCTCTTCTTGGTTTTCCTTGCTAGTTCCTCTTTTGCTCATCGTCATTCACGGGGGAATTTCAAAAAATCCGAAAATCAGTAGGGAATTGAGATTTTATTTGTTAGCTTACTAGGCTGTGGAACGATACACCAAGAATCAACATAAACGAGTAATTACGGCGGTTTCAGACAACGAATTCTTCGATACAGGGAGAATTCCTGTATGTCGAGGCAGTAAGCTGTCGAATCATGAGAGAGAGCTGTGTTCAGGGAGTTGTCAAGTTTTGGTCAGAGGCATTGGATAGTTTGGGTATTGAAGAGAGCAAGCTGTTGCCAGAGGAGTCTGATAGAAATTCATTAACCCCGAAAAAATGAAAGGCTTTATGAGTCCGATGCGGAGTCGAACCAGTTCAATTCTTGTAATGGGCAGCATCCCTACCACTGCCCTATTCGTTCCATCCAATAACTATATTTATTTCAAAGTACATGTTGTCTTAAACTGGTATTCATCAAATATTCGAATCGTCCCCCGAAAATTCTACGAGGAACGCATAACTGTGACATTCATGCCTAATACTAGGAATGATTATGATTTGAAAAATCTTACAGATCCTTCGTCCTTCGCGAAATGAATTTCAACCCCATCTTCACGGAACATAGCGCTTTGGGACACTAGAAGTCCACTCATTATCAACGCCGTGATCCTTACGGTAATCTTTAAAAGATGAAAGAAAAAAAAATAAAATTTTTCAATAGTAATCTTAACAATCTGACTAGATGGACTCAGCCTGTCCCAGACTAGTATGGCACCAATTTCCCGAAGTTTATTAAAAACAAAAAGTTGCTGCAGAAAAAAATGTAAACAAATAAAGAGAAAAATCTTGTTTATCAATAAATGGTTTTTTGATAGTATTATTTTCGCAGCGATGCTGAGATTTTCGCAAAACTGCGCTCCGCAAGTGTTTGCGGTGAGGATCGAACCTGCAATTGACCCCTTCCTGGAGCTAACGTGCTCACAAATACACCAAATGTGTCCTTCGTTTCGCCTTCCTGTCGGCTAGTTTTTTTCTATTTTATTCTATTTTTTCTCTCTATTTTATCTATCCAAGTATTATTTCCGTTCGTATGAATTGTATGTGGAGGCCTCCAGTTTTCATTTTTCATTTCCAGCGTGCATTTTTTTTCTGTACTTTTCCATGTGCGATTGGATTCACCGCCGACTTCATCTTTTCGTTGTGAGGTCATTAACAACACTCATAACTTTCTGTATTTACAGTAGACGCGTTGAATGTACTTACTGTACTTCGTACTTATTGCTCGGGTCACATGTGTCCTTTCTGTGTCCTTTCTACAGTAGAGGTCAAGATCTCGTTCGGCGATTCTGTTGACCGTTTCACTGTGTAATCAATGAAGTAGTTGTCACAGTGAGAAATGAACCAATTAGTCCGTGGTCCGCCTGCGTTTCTGTCCTCCGTCAGTCGCAAGTCGGCGGTGACCACAAGAGGTCGCAATTGAGACCGACAACAATCGCTTCCACTCCCCCATCCACGGAGACAGTCACAAAGACAGCCACCACTCCACCACGCCGTCCGGAGACGAGTTGCCCTCGTCGTCTGCCCGCCTTCATATCCGGATCCGGTACCATATTCTTAGTGTCTCACTCTAGCTTACCAAACAGCTCGCACTTTTTTCATATAACTCCAATCGACTCCTAAATTGCAATCATCCTGAGGCCTACTATTCTCTTGTGGGGTTTTTGTTTCTAGAAAACTGCCGGGTTAACCGAAATTCAGCCTATAAATTTTTTTTTTGCAAAAGGATGCCTAAACTCGAACTGATTCAAAACGGAATTTATGGTAGATATATCCCTGTTTCCTCCCAATCTAACCCATAGTAGTATAAAAAATTCGAGTTCCGTCAATGGCGCTTTCTCTTTCTAAAGGCGTAATGTCACGCCCTCTACAAAGTTTTCAAATCGTTTGCATAGTGAGCCTCTGTAAAAAAGCTTCTCATATAACTTTTACTGATAAGCTCTAACAAAAATAATTGGATGTCTTCTTGATAATCACACACGTGATGGATACCGTACCATTTATTGAATCACAAAAGCTAACTTTTCGGCGAATTTATCCTCCTTGAGAGCCTGAACATGTAAAGTTACCTGCATCCCTAAAAATCACCTGAGTTCGTTTTTTTTTGAACAATAAAAAAATATGCTCATTAACATATTTTATCGACTTAGAAAAGCAGATTTATTAGGAAAGGATTTTTGTTGGTTACAAGAGTTGTGATTCTCCGTTGTAGATGTTTTGAATCCAAGTTTTCATCTCATTCATTCCTCATCCTAGCTGGGATCTATACAATCATTTTTCAAGTTTGCTTGATCCTAGGTCTATTTCATTATTGGAAAAGACCTTTTCCCTCGTTTTTCTCCACGCATCTCTTTTCTGTTTTTTTTTCCTCTCTGAATAGCGGACAACTTTACAGAGAACAAAAACAAAAAATGCTCGGCTTTCCTAGAATTTATGGATTTCCTAACTGCTTTTAGGTAGTAGTCTAGCTAATCACCCTTGAGTGATAAACAACTCCAATCACAGATGTTTCTTGCGATTGTTATGGTTAGCGCACTGTTGAAAGTTGCTATTGTGGAGGGAGAATGGCCCAAATTATCACACGGTGAGTACTCGGTCGTACCGGCGGTCCCTTGAATACCCTTTTCCTTCCTCTTGTACTTCGACAACTTTCAATGCCACATATCGGTTAAGAGATGAGCGAACTGTCTGCACAAGCAGCTCGTCCTCGTCCTTCAAGAGCAACCACTAGTCCACTGCCGTTCGCGGAGCAAATCGGTCCTCCTTCGTTACGAGCGAAGCGAGCAATTACACCAATTCCAACAGGTCAGTTTCTTATAGAAAAAGCTGTTTCATTTGTTTTTAAACTGTGTTCCAAGTATCGACAATATCAGCGAAATTCTTAATGACCGAGCAACTCAAGTGTGCATAAGAATGCCTTTCGTTCTGCTCGAGCAGCAGAGTTTACCCGGAGGAGCGGCCCTATTCGAGAGGGAGGAGAAGAAGCCACAATTTTTGTATGAAGTCTTTATTTTTGCTCATATTCAACACGAATAGCTCTTCTGGTTGTGCCATATTGGCTAGGTTTATCACTGGTAAGTAATTGGGTTTTCACTTGCGTGAATGGGCATATTTTTGATAGCAAACGTGAACCATCTGTGATGAGTTTTCCTGTCACCTGGCTTTGCAGTCTTGCCCACACCTCAACGTGACATAGTATGGAAGCGCATATGAACGTTGTGCAGAACGTACAAGTTAACCCGGTACGTCGGAAACAGGGTGATCAACTCTGAAACATTTAGCGCAGTCACACCGTCGTCGTTTTTGTTTCAGCGTATTTCTTTCCATTCTCTAGCTGGCAACGTTAAAATGATGAGAAAAGATGGCATTTTTTAAACATAAAAAATTCAAGACTTAAATATCGTATTTTAGATTATTATTGGATATTTCAGGAGCATTCCTTGCCATGACGTAGAATGTAGGCTTATCACCACAATCACTACAACTGTTCATTTGCAGCGCTATCATCATGGCTTTTTTCTAAATATGTTCCCATTATTGCGGGTATATCACTAAAATAAAGGTTTAATAAATGTAAATAGCCTTACGTGTAAACATTTAAAGCGAACATCCATTGGTTATAGCAATGCCACTAATGTATCTCGATCAATTTGGTAGAAGTACTTGATACTTAATACTTGAATGGCCCGTCCTCACTGGTTGTGCGGGCGCCAGCATAATTACCAATTTTCGGAGATTTGCTGGTTAAGCCATAATGGTTCCCTGGAGTTCCGAGGCCAGCATGGCCAAGGTCTTCACAACCACAGGCAGTCGCAGGCCTTGTGGATCAGAGGGAGATTTACCACCATACGACTTTGATACCAAGACGGTGGTGGATCCTGGTATCAGTTTACCAAGTATCAGTTCTTAGCCAGGCTTTCTGATAAAAACGCCGGACTCCTTCTCAGCTTGGGAGGCCCTGCCAACTGATGAATACCGCTGTAAATCGCAGTTCGACACCCAGGAACACCTGCTAGCCACGATGAGGCGGTAAACCGTTGGGAGGTTTGTTAGAAGAAGAATTAGCAATGCAAGTTTCACTGCACGTAATGTTTTCAAAAACCCTAACCTAAAGCATTTCTCAGAAAACACGACTCAGTAAGCCCTTAGTGATGTTCAGTGAGAAATATTGCTTGTGATATAACTTCTATCAAAGGTACTTGTGCAGAGTTTTTCACATATTTTTGAAGGCATTGACCCTATCGTCTCTAGTGGCAGTAGTGTCCGGAAGATTAACACTGTACGACCAACATTCCCATTTTCCTTCTTTTTCATATTTTTGACGAGCAATCACCAACAAGGTACCCAAAGAGAAAAGTGAAGAAAGGATAGAACAGATGCCTGAAATGGCTGCCTCTAATGCTCCCATGTTTTTTTTTGCCTGCCACCGAAAGAAACAGCGATTTTGTTCTGTGCTATGAAATTAATGTTTTCATTTCTACAATTCTCCCACAGCATTCAGTAGTTAAAGTAAATAGGTCTACAATTTTCAGATCAATATCTAGTTTCATAATGATTTTCCAGCTGGAATACGGTAATAAAGGTGTTCTTTAAGAATAACCCACGTAATTTTTTTGTTGTATACAACCTGTCTTCACGTCTACCGTGTGGGTCCCACCGCATTTCACATTCGACTTTTGTGCTCGCATTTATCATCCACGAAGTTTTGAAACTTTTATGTGTAGCTTCTGCGACCGCTTGAGGATTTCTATTTCATCTTAAATGACGTAGAATGTTTGTCGAGTCGATGCTTCCTGGAGTCCTAAGATAGCCGGGCTGGAGCGTTCCCAGTTGCATTCCATTGAGTGACTCTTTTCTAAGGTAACCCGGTACCAAATCTCTGACTGCAGAAGGATGAGAGGCTCAGTGAACTTAGGGTGGGATCGAACCAACATCGCGCACTTAGTGATCGGCATCACTGACATTGTGCAGTCCTCCCTCATAACCTACTTAAGAGTTGCAAGAATCATGAACCAGTGCTGCGGTTTTTCATGAAATAAAAAGACGTCACTGGCTTTATCTTTCACAGTATTAAATCGATGTCAAATCTATCTATGTGTCAACAAAGATTCTCGGTTTCGAATGTTCTAAAAATGTTGAAGAATACTTCAGATAATACAACTACAATGATGCTCAGATATTTGCGAAACTCTGGACCGCAGGTGTCTACGATGGGGTAAGAGCCCGCTATTACCCTCCCCGGGGCTAACGCGTTCACCACCAAACCAAGCGGGTCCCTTGTTTCGATTACTGTAGCGCTATGAGATATAAAAATTAGCTGAGAAAAAAAGGAAAAAGGACCCGTACGATTTGGCGGCAAAAGCGTTAGCCTCCAGAAAGACTAAAGCGTGCTCGAAGACACCTGTGATCCGGAGTTTTGCAAATGTCCTAGCATCATTGTGGTTGTATTTCACACAATATCCGGTGGAAAAAACCGTAGTAGGCACTAAATAAAAAAAGTCCCCTTCAGATAATATTTCGGAAAACGACTTTCCTTTAAACTCGGTACAACTAACCATCTGTATTCTCTTATCGATGAGCTCACAGGGTTGGTAACTAGTCGGACCATCGGCTCTGAGGAAGACTAACACATCAAATCATCAGCAGAATAAAGCCTATTTATCAACCTCGTGTTAGCATATCAATGTAAAACAGCTTCAGATAACCTTCTAACATTTTTCATTTAGTAACTCCCAGTATGTTCTGTCTGTACTTACTTATCAAAACCAATAAGTTAGTACCCAGCGATGATCTCGTATCTACTGATCCATCGTTAATTTAAGGTCAGACCTATCATTAGTTGCGTGGACGGACCAACGGATAGAATAACGTGGTTAATAACCCTATTACTTACCCAGTTGTTAATGTACACTCCAGCCCATCTAACGAACACCCAAATGTTCCTGGATCGTCTACGTAACGCGCAACCCAACAACGCGTACGTGATGGAGTCCTTCGACGTCACCGCCCTCTATACAAACGTGTCGAATGACTCCGCTATGCAAGCCATTCGCGAGCTCCTTATACAACATGAAGGAGCAATAAACATGTATGGCTTCTCGATTCAGCAGCTGATGACACTCTTAAAGGAGTGCCTAAACTGCTCAATCTTCAAATGGTCTGGGAGGTATTACACACAAATGAGAGGGTTGACAATGGGACAACGACTGGCACCGAGACTTGCCATTGCATATATGTTTAAGGTGGAAGCACCACTGATCGACATCGGGCCGTTACTCTACTGCAGGTATATAGATGACTGCGTGATCATTCGTTCAACACATGAGGGAATTGACAAATTTTTCGAGTTGCTGAACGAACAGTCAGAGTAAATTAAATTCACTCGAGAGAAACCACGAGAAAACTGGCTTCCATTTCTGAACGTGCAAATTAACCTATGAGAAAACGGCTACGTTACGAAATGGCATCGAAAGCCAAGTATTAAAAACATCTTGGTGTTCATTACCTCTCCTCTCATCCCCCTCACACGAAAAGGGCGCTTGTAAGAAACATGTTTCGAACAGCAACCAACGTGTACACAGGAGGGAAGCAGAGGGATGTGTCGCAGAACTTGACGCGGCAAATAGCCATTTTCAATGGCTACGAAGGCGCGTAAAACTCTCATTCTGAGACATTCCGGACTAATTCCAAGAATCCGAAAATGAACGGCAAGGAGGAATGCCTCATCATCACGCGTGATATTTTGCAGTATATAAGACTGTTATTCTGATGGGATGGGCACATTACGTTTCCATGTGGACACTGCGCGGTTGGTCTCCACATAACACATTAAGTGGAAGGCTCATAGAAAGCGGTGAGTGCGCAAAGACTCTGTGTTCAATGTGATCGAAATTTTGGTTTAGCATTTTCTCTGTTTGGTTATGGAGGCATTTGGCTATGTAGATTGCAGTCAACTTGACATTTTCTGGTTCTGAAGAAGGCGAAATCCGCCGAAAGGTCAGCTTGTACGTAAATAAAGAAATAAAATAAAACCTCGTGTTTGCTAAACAGAAGTAGAAAAAATTTTTCAATTACTTTCATTCTTTTTTTCATGGCGAAATACGAAGTAAAGTGAAGCCACAAGGATGCTGAGATGTTCAGCTAGATCTTGAATCAGCGTTTAGCGTTATTGGGGCTCACGTGCTATCCACTACCCCTATCAAGGGTCTTGCTTTGCTTTTCTTTCGGCCATGTTCCTACAATATTAATGCTTTCACCAGTCACCTGTCAACGGGAATGATCTGCGGTGCACAAATCGGCATTGAATATGACTCCAGATAATTTCTAATGCCAGGCAATGAATAAGTTGTTATTTGCTCTGATTGGGTTATCAAGTCTGATGAAGTTTCTCTTTTGAAAGGCGAAAGTGATGCGCTGTGTGACATGTTACTTTTAAATTGTTACACGTGTATAAAAAGATCTATTTTTAAAAAATGACTTAATTATTTATAAACACTATCCAATAACTTATTACTTCATGCTGTACTTGTAGAAAATTGCGTTAGTTATAGATGCATTACGGGCACGTGTTGCTCAGTGGTTGGATGCGCCACTGCCACACGCACACCTGGAATCTATCTCTGCGCGCATGACTAACCAAGCCTTCCATCTCTCCGGGGTCGGCAAATTGGTACCAAGCCTGTCTGACAGGATAGCAGCACTGGTTCGACACATAGGCAGGTCACCGCGAATCATTGTAAAGGCCAGAAATACATTTAATCACCTCCAAACGATGCTTAATGGTGTCGAATGCACGACGCATTCCTCAGGGATTGATCAACACCGAGAGCTTTATCCTTTTCTCCTTTTATAGATGCAAGTCAACGTTCAAGAAACATCTAAACCAATCGTGTTTTTAGAAGTTATGGAGGTGCCGGAGAAGGTTTTGTTCGACGTGTCGCCTTAACATGGCGAGAGAGTGTTCTCACGGACGGCTCGCGATGTAGAGCAGGGCCTTATTCCCAAATTAAGCCATATTCGATAACAAGTTCATCACCATCTCTCCCGCAATTTCCAATTCAAAGCAAACCCGTGCGATATCGTTTTGCTCACAGAAAGGCAAATACCTGATCAACATGGGCTTATGACAGTTTCTCATGAGAATAGGTACCATGCTTCAAAGTGAAGCCACCTTGGAGCACCAGTGAAAGTTAGCTACTCTGCTGTCACCTTTCTAAAGAATTCGGCGCTTAGGAAGGTACATAATTCAGATATTTTCTGACGGCAACTGCTGCATAAATTGTTTCTCGCTCTAGTCGGAGTATCGAGCGCGCACAGTTTAGCTATGATGAAACGAAGGAGCATGAGCAGCCGAATAGAGCTTGTTTTACCAACCTCGTGTTAGCTCATCAGCGAACGAAGGTACATTGAAATGTTCAATAGTTTTAATATGGTTGCCTTCCAAAAAAACCATTTTCATCATTGTTGGTGTAAAAAAATATATGTGCAGTTGAGTTTTGTTCATCATTTTCCCGATAGGTTCAACCAATTTCCATCATGTAAGGTACTGCAAAATCCCAACAGTTTACCACCTCATCGTAACTGGGAGGTGTTCCTGGGTGTCGAGCTACAATGTACAACGGGGAGATTCATCCCTCTGGAAGGTCCCTAAGCTGAGGAGTCCAGCGTTTCCAGCAGAAAGCCCAGCTAGGAGTAAGCGAAAACTGTGATCCGCCACCGTCCTCGTGTCAAACTAGTCGCATGATGGCAAATCTTCCTCTGATCCACAAGGGAGGTGATTGCCTGAACGACCTGGAGCTGACATTGGCTAGGCTGACCTTAGGATTCCAGGGAACCACGACGGCTAAACTAGCTAAACTCCAAAAAGGTGGAAATTATGCTCGGTCCTGGGTAATCAGTGAACACGGACTATCCAAGTATCCAAGTAAATAAGGGTAGCGAAATTCTTGTTTAGTAATTCGGTAATGCATACATCTACTTTTGGATGGTAAAAATTGACGAGAATATTTGATTTTTTCTTGTACTGCTGTAGGCCAACATGAAATTGAAAACATTTTTGATGTAGCCGACATCTCAGTGATACTGTCATCTTTAACGGTCGCCCGACTCAACATTTACAGTCCACCACTACGGCTGCAAAAGTAGATGCTTAAAGCAGTGAACTTAAAGGCTTATTGAGTTTTTCGACAGGCAGTCGTTATCGATTTCCCAGTTCATTTAGGAGAAAGTTTCACATCTCTCGTGAAATATTTTATGTAGCCATTTCATAACAATTTCGTTATAATGAAAACAAGCAATTGTGGAAGCCTCTTTAATAGATCTTCCTCTTGGCAGATTGCAACAAATGACACGCTAATTTCAACCATGATGTCTTATGATGGGCAGACTCTTGAAAATATTGCTTATGTTTTCTATCAAATTCATAACGTAAACATGTGACATCAAGATGAGATTGATGCCAAATGTAACTACAACGACGTTGAGGTATACAACCACCAGATTGCTGAGATATTTGCAAAACTCCGGACCGCAGGTGTCTGCGGTGGGGAAGGAACACGCGACTTTGTCCTTTCCGCGGGTAGTAACACGTTCACCACCACACCATGCGAGCCATTCGTTTCGCATTCCCTTGAGTCGTCTTTTAACTTATTGTTGCTGTCAACAACCACTCGTCAACGAGATTGATTTAGCGAGCACAAATCGGCATTGAACCCACTTAGGCTAAAGCTAGCGCGGTAGTGAACTGGTTAGCACCAGGAAAGGGTAGAGCGGGTTCACTCCCCACCGCCAACAGCTGCGAGCAGGAGTTTTACAAATATCTCAGCATCATTGTAGTTATATTTCATATTATGTTGTGCCATAAAAAAGAATAAGCAGCAAATAAAAGGCTGGTACAATGCGGTTGGTTTACACAGCCACTTAGATATTAGCATACTTTAAATAGCGATGCATAATGCATTGCAGAGGTGATATTGAATAGATATTGCAGTGATTTTTCATGCGAGTATAAGGGTGCCAATTCGCCTAAACATGGAGAGATAGAGATTAATTGGACTAGATCGAAAATCGAACCAAAGATCGTAAGCATTACAAAAGCTCAAAGCTTAGAGCTCTCGACGTTGATCAATCCTTGAGGTACGCGCCATTCGTTCGACTTCACTAAGTATCGTTGGAGGTAATTAAATGCATATCTAGCCTTTACAATGACTCGCGCTGTCCTGCCGATGCATCGAGCCAGTGCTCCTGTCGTGCCAGACAAATGTGGTAGCAGTTTGCTGACCCCGGAGAAATGGAGGGCATAGTTGGCCATGGCCGCGGTGACCGATTTCACGTGTGTGTCGCAGTAGGGCCTCCAACCACTGCGCCACATGCGCCTCCATGCATCGCACACTACTACTAATTGTAGTGTGGCGGTCAGTCAAATAAACACAACGGAAGCACGATAATAAACAGAAGAAAACAAACAACTGGTCAGTCCACACACCCAGAGAAGGTATTTGCGCACGTCCGCGAATAATCTGTTCATTCTGCCTGTAAGGAGAAGAACCACATAATATGCTTATTTACAACTAATCCAGAAAAAATTGCAAAACAAATCTAATCAGATTTCCTACTAGACTACCTCTAATGAATCAGCCGGTGGGAAAATGAGTATCGATGAGTACCGATATGAGTTGAAGATGAAGAACGTCAAATCGACGTCAGTGAGATGTCAATACTTGCGTATTCGTTTACAAAATGATTCCAAAAACTGTGACTTTTCGAATATCTCATGCCAGTTCTGTTTCCATGATGTGCAGCTGATAACAATTCACGCCATGTTTTTATGGGAACGGTAAGGTACATAACGACGTGTATTTGTTACTTAATGCGATCCATCTCATACAAAAATCAATAAAGATCGATAAATATTTGGTTCAAACTTTTTTTTTGAAGAGTTGGATGAACCTCATAGGTGAGACGGTGCAAGGAAACCAGTTGGATGCAAAAAGTGTTGGAATCCGTCCAGTAGATGTGACAGACTCGTCGTTTGAAAAAACGCATCGGTTATTGAACGTCAGTACAGAAATCCCTTTGTACTTCGCAGAGCGGATCGGGCGACGTGAAAATCATTAAAAGGATAAAGGATAAAGCTCTAAAGGATAAACTTCATTAGGTATCGTTGGAGGTGATTGAATGCATATTTGGCCTTTACAATGACTCGCGGTGGCCGGCCGATGTATCGAGCCAGTGCTGCTAGACATACAAGTGTGGTACCAATTTGCCGACCCCGGGGGGATGGAAGGCTTGGTGAGCCATGGGCGCATTTCACGTGCGCGCCGCAGTGGCGCCTCCAACCACTGCGCCACACGCGCCCCATGAAAATCATTAATACCCTTTTATGCTGATAGAATGTTGACGCGGGATAAATGATAAAAGATAAAGCTTTTGACGTTGGTCAATTCATGATGTTAAACAGAAGTTCAAGTCAAATATCGGTAATGCACATTTAGTTCTCAAACGGGCTTGCGATGGCCTACCCATGTATCAAACCAGTGCTCCGGTCTTCCTAGATAACCTTGCTATCAATTTTTCGACCCTGGAACGACAAAGGACATGGTAGGCGCAGAATGCTGGATCGAACGACAGGCCATGGGCGTATAGCAGGGCAATTCAAACTAATGCGCTACACGTGCTCCCTGCATTGGTGCTATCTCCTTCGAATTTCCTCTGAAACCAAGTAGCAATATGTTTTTTACGGCCACATGTTGTTATGGAATCACAAGAATAGAAAACCAGAAAGAAGTGAATTTTGAGCATCTCTTCGTCTATATGGTTTAAATAATGCCATTTTCCACCACTTTCATGCTCTGAGCTCGTCTTCCGCTTTCGGCATGTTCTTACCTCTGCCTTCCGCATTTCCGCTTAGAATTTGAGCTTTACTGCATTCATAGGAAGTTCGTGTGGCGCAGTGGTTGCAGGCGCCACTGCGACACACACGTGGAATCGAATCCACCGCCCATGGCACACCAAGCCTCCTATCCCTCCGGACTCGGAAATTGGTGCCAGATTTCTCTAGGAGGATAGCAGCATTGGCTCCATACATCGGTAGGCAACCGTGAATCATTGTAAAGGCCAGATATGCATGGTGCATTCCTCAGGGATTGATCAACACCGAGAGCTTTATCCTTTTGTCCTTTTTCTACGCTCATATTACCATTGTTGGCCACACTTTTTGCTTTCGAAAATCAACTGTTGGAGATACAGAGATTCGAGAAGAACGCGCTTTAAATGGTGCAAATGCTGAATGACGTGATGAAAGGAATTTTTGAAACCTGCTTAGTCTTCCATGGATCGGAATGGGAAAGATGTTCGGATATTCATGGATTTTGGAACGAATGGGAACGTATGTTAGTACGGACGTCGTCGTAACAACAAGCAACATTACTAGTATTAGGATCAAATTAGTAACAATTAGTTTTACGAATATAATTGAACTGAAATAATAAAATTCAATGAAATAAAAACTACGAAGCTGATAAAACAGCGATCCTAAAACCTTCAGGTGATTCGCGTTCTTCACAGGGCGCACTGTTTGAACTGCTGGTACCAATAAGAATGGCTTTGAGGTCACTTGACTTGAACAAAGAGCCTCCGTTATCTCCCTATAAATGGCGCCCAGTAGTAAAATTAAAGGATTTTATAAATTATAAAGCTTCTCATCAGTTTTTCAAAAATATTGAACAGTTGTCAACTTACACGGCAGATGGACCTTCCACTCGTGAGTGTAAGGATTTCGTTAGACCAATTGAGCCTGTTGTAAGTCAGATTAACAGCGTGGAGACACGACGAAGTCTGTCGTATGCTGAAAGAATAGCCACCTTTTTGGCCCTATTTGCACAGTCTTCAATTCCAGCTGCTGTACTTGCGATTAAAGCCATGTCCAGCAGCCACAAAATTCTTCGGTAATTCTTCCTTTCCGTTGGCATGCAAATTGGCACCCCGTCCACATAAATATTTTCCGAGATTTCCGCAACGGCTATGTCGTGACGAAGGTCGGAGGGATTATAACCCGAATGAATGTGCATCTGAAGCGTGAAAAAGCGACCAAGATGAACGATTGGGTGTTTGAAAGTCATTTATTACAAATACGTTCACTATTGGTTTGCTTTCTAAGTCTCAATAAAACAAAAATGCAGTTGCACAATAACGGTAGAAAACGAGTTTGTAAGCTTGTTTAACAACGCTGTACTGAGGAGTCTCATGCGAGCACGACGGTGGATATCTGCAGTGACTCCCAACATAAACGGTGATACTCGTCCCATCAATTCGTTCATATAAAGGATTAAGGATAAAGCTCTGGGCGTTGATCAATCCCTGAGGGATGCGCCATGCATTCGACTTCATTAAATATCGTTGGAGGTGATTGAATGCATATCTGGCCTTTAGAATGACTCGCGGTGGCCTGCCGATGTATCGAGCCAGTGCTGCTATCCTCCAAGACAAGTCTGGTACCAATTTGTCGACCCCGGAGGGATGGAAGGCTTGGTGGGCCATGGGCACAGGAATTGATTCTACGTGCGTGTCGCAGTAACGCCTCCAACCACTACGCCGCACGCGCCCCTTCGTTCATGTATAGTGCTCAAAAGCATTGTAAATCGTGTGTTCTTTGTCCCTTGTAAAGTTCATTCCATTTTATTTCACTAATTAATGGCGTCAATAAAACTTGACAGAAACAAACGTAGCGTTGAAGTCGCTTTGACACAACGTATAGTAGTTCGGAACGTTTCTTGTGGAGCAGTGAGCAGCTGTCAGAAAATTACATAGTGAGATCATTACTCCAGCACATGCTGATGGTGAATATCATCTCATCATGCTTGATTTTGCTTGCTTGTGGTTAACTTTGCTCTGGAGGTGGAGAGACCGTCGGAAAAGACACTTAACTTGATGCGGGGTCCTCAGTGAAACGATCCATGGATATTCAACTTTCCTCACTGTCACTCTACCCAACGATCTTCGCTGAACACTTTTGCCTAAAAATTTGTATTTGATCCCGAATTTTTACAGCGCGTCACAATATCACTGCTGTTGATAGCACGAAAGCGTTATTTGAATGACTAAGTGTTGAATTCCGTTTTCTTTCTGGACTGAAATGTTGGGACTATTTGCCTCCGTACCCACTGCAAGAGCGTTTCCCACAATAAATTTGATTCCAGAATCCCTCAAGGTCGCTAATTTTACCCGAATTCCCTAGCAGGTAAGCAACGCCGTGATAGACGGTCGTAGTCAGAAGCAGCACGACAACAATGTTCATGGTCGAAGGTCTTTGCCCTCGGTGAGGTTGTAGACTCTGTAAATCGCTAACTTTCTCGGAAACGGTAGACTATGCTACACTAGACTATGCGACTATCATATGAACAACATTGAAAACATACCCACTAATATTAAGTTGTAATTCGATGTTTTATTTCAACAAGCAGATACGAGGTTGTTATTATAGAATTTATTGGGATACAATAGCTGACGTTTCGGCGATTTCGCCTTCTTCAGAGCCTGGAAGGGACTAATTTAGATGCGATCTACTCAGCCAAACACTTTCATAACCCCAGCAGATATACCTTGACAAATAAATTTGTATTCGCATAAGAAACAGCTTCATTTAAACACTTACCGTTTATTTCTTGTAAGTATCTAAGTTTGTTGGTGGATAGCAGCCGCACAGAGTACTACATGGGCGAGGACCGTGCCTGTGTCAGGTCATTGGATTAGCCTGAAATACGGCGTCAGGTTGAAATAAAACATCGAATTATCAATCAATGCCGAGGTTAACGGAAAGTCGGTCTTGGGAATTAAGTTGTAATTTTGTAAATTGGAGCTCTTAGATATTTAGAACGAGGTTTGATTTTTTACAAAGGGAAATGTAGAGAAATGATTACAACTCTTCATTTTTTCTATTTTTTTTACAATAATTTGACATTTTGGAACACCGTTTTTTTAAAATAAATAAGCATATTTTGTGCTGTAATGGGTGGATAATTGCAAGGTTGGACGCAGCAGCTAGAAGAACTAGAGAAACACGACATGTAGGATTTCAAAGGGATAACAGGACTTAGTACACCCGTGAATCACGACAATGCCATAGCGATGCTATATCACCATGAAAAACCCTTAATTAGGGTGATTTTCATTCGCTGTATTCATGAGTTCACATGAGAATATCCTTGTTCTTCTGGCTAACGATTCACCTTCTTCGAAGTCGCAATGAAGTGGCCATTAATTCTGCCGAAAAAGAAACGGATTTCATCTACGTATTAAACAATCAGGACATCACAACACGTAAGGGAATAATCCTCCATAATTCTTCGTATTCTTATTGAGCAAACGCGAGGTGTATTAAGAATAATCTTTATTCACAAATAAGCTGACGTTTCGGCGGACTTCGCCTTCCTCAGAGCCTGGAAAGGTCAAGTTGACAGCAATCTAATGGGCCAAAGGCCTCCATAACCAAACAAAGAAAACGATAAACCAAGATTGCAATCACAGTGAACACCGATTTGCACACCTACCGCTTTCTATGAGGTTTCCACTGGATATGTCACGTGGAGACCAACCGCACAGAATTCACATGGAATCGTAATGTGCCCGTCCCATCAAAATAATAGGCATTGCAATATGAATGCGTAGTTTTCTTGTTCAGCAATCGTGAGGTTGTTATACAGCATACATTTACTTCCACAGAAAAACACACAACACAATACAACACAACAGTAGCTGACGTTTCGGGATTTCATCTACGTATTAAACAATCAGGACATCACAACACGTAAGGGAATAATCCTCCATAATTCTTCGTATTCTTATTGAGCAAACGCGAGGTGTATTAAGAATAATCTTTATTCACAAATAAGCTGACGTTTCGGCGGACTTCGCCTTCCTCAGAGCCTGGAAAGGTCAAGTTGACAGCAATCTAATGGGCCAAAGGCCTCCATAACCAAACAAAGAAAACGATAAACCAAGATTGCAATCACAGTGAGCACCGATTTGCACACCTACCGCTTTCTATGAGGCTTCTACTGGGTATGTCACGTGGAGACCAACCGCACAGAATTTACATGGAATCGTAATGTGCCCGTCCCATCAAAATAATAGGCATTGTATTCTTCGCTGCGGTTTATTTTCGGATTTCTGGAATTAATCCGGAACGCCTCGAGTGTTTTGCGCGCTTGCGTTTTCGACTCCTGTGCGAGGGTCGTGACACGTACTTCAAAGTCCTCCCGCTCATGTCTCTGGGTCCTATGCGTGATAATGATCCGTAATAATAATAGTAATAATTCTCCGTAATCTTCTATAATTTTTTCATAAACGAAAAAGACTAAGACAGAGTCACGTCTAAGACTAAGTCATTCACCTGTCACCTGTATCACCTGTAGCCCCATTGATCGACGAGTGACTCGAGCGGCGCAAGTAAATCTTCCATTTTTCTATGTCGCGTGCAATAGTAGCCCAGTGGGTTCTACTTGCTCTAGGGAGTCGTTGAGCATCATATCTTTATTCTAGGCTATCGTGAAAAACTCTGACCAACGGGTCGGTGGCCTTCCTGCAGTGCGTTTAACATCTCGAGGAGCCCAGTCACTAACGGCTATTCTCCATCGGTTGTCATTCATACGTATTAGACTAAGTCATTGTACATAGATATCTTATACATATGGGTGGGTCGCACAGTGGTAGTGATGACATTCAACACAGGCAGGGCTGGTTCTACTCTCTCCGGGCTGACCAAGCCTCCCATACCTTCAGGAACGGGAAATTGGTACAGGACTTGTCCAGAAAAAGATCACTCTGCAATTTAAATAGGAACGCTCTAGCTCGGCTATTTTAAGAATTCAGTAAGAAATGACTTGACTAGCATTCAACGACGTTCATGATTGAAGGAAGACGTTCGAGCAATAACCGTAGCCATACGTAGAAAGTTGGAAGACCTTCGTACACGATGAATGCGAGGAAACGGATCGATGGCTAGAAGTGCTGAGATGTGCCCAATATATGTGAAAGACGGGTCATGTAGAAGAAATGTATGCTTATACTCATTTACATAATTTATTTATACATCTATACACATAAATTTAAATACTTTGGATTTGTATAACGTATTTTGGGATATACGAGAACGAAATGTGTCTTTTACATTTAAACAGTCAATATGCTGAATGAAAGAGTGTCAACGGCTGAGTATACTCCATTCGAGAGACGCTTCACCAAGGAACGTCCGACTCCATACGAAGACAAAGACACCACTTGGAGAAGGCGAACAACTGCAGACCATCGACTCCCATCATTGGCTCTGATGGAGACTAAGACGCAGAAACTTCAATCGAATAAACCTCATTATCAACCTCGTATGAGCTGAACGTACGTCAAACGTATTGCAGGAAGACCACCGACCCGATGGTCAGAGTTCTTCACGAAAAGCCTAGAAGAAAGATATGATGCTCGACGAGTCCCTAAAGCGAGGAGAACCCATTGGGCTACTCTTGCCCGCGATAGGGAAAAATGGAGGATTTACTGGCGCCCGCTCGAGTCACTCGACGATCAACGGGACTACAGGTGATACCTTTTCTTCGAAGTCAGTGAAGTGTGTTGTACATTTCTAACACGATAAAACTTACTTCGAGTGGTCAATCGAAGAAAGTACTGGCCATTTTTGCCGAAGTTTATTCAATGAAAATTGCTTCGAAAAACTGTTCTACATGCATTATCCGGCTAAAGTGGACCATATTAAAGGCGGGAATCGATCAACAACAATTCCACCGCCGAGTGAGATTCTTCATTTAAGCGTTGCTCCCTCCACTGAATTCGACTCAGTGCCAAAACGAACAGCCAGTTGGGACAACAACCAGTTGTAGAGTACTGATTCGAATCAGTCCGCTTTTGAAGAAGACGATGACGTCGAAACGTTAGCTGAGTAAATTTTTTTGTAAAATTTGTGTTTGTTCAATAGTCGAAGGAGGTAAAACTTACTTATTTGGGTAGTTCGATGGCCCATCTTCCCTGGAGAAATGCGCAACAGCACATTTCAATTCTTTTCGCTCTCAAGCTGTCGTCGTAGATGACGATGGCATGCTTCGAACACTGTGACCTCCGCCAGGTTCATTCCGTAAGCCTGTACTCGTTGCCGTCTGCGAAGGCACATGGATGACGTTGATCAAGACACTTCCACTCGTCGTCGGTCTTCCAACAGGACGTTTGAATTTTCTTGGAGTCTCCCGTGCCGACCTTTTCATCCACGTGTCCTCTGCTCTTTTCATTACGAGACCGGCCCATCTGTATTTCGCTATCAATGATATTTTTCTCGATCCCGAACATGTTGTAGATTTTTCAGATCTGAGCTCCGTATTTCGGCTGGACGTTCTGTATACCGATTAAGCTTTAGAAGATATTGCTTAAATTTTCTTTGAGTTGGCACAAAATTATTGACATGGTGGAGGTCTCAGCAAACGCCTCTCCTGCATTCCAGTTCACCGGAAGGACTGCTAGGCCAGAAGGCTAAGCGAGGAGTCCTGGATCGGTTAGTTGTCATTAGCTCTATTGAAGAGTCCAAATTCGGCCAATGCTGCTTTTTTTGACTAATTTCTCAAGACACTTCCACTCGTCGTCGGTCTTCCAACAGGACGTTTGAACTTTCTTGGAGTCTCCCGTGCCGACCTTTTCATCCACGTTTCCTCTGCTCTTTTCATTACGAGACCGGCCCATCTGTATTTTGCTATCAATGATATTTTTCTCGATCCCAAACATGTTGTATATTTCTCAGATCTGAGCTCCGTATTTCGATGGCTAGAGGCGCCAGTGCGACGCACACGTGGAATCGATCGCCGCGCCCATGGCCCACCAAGCCTTCCACTCCTCCGGGGTCGGTAAATTGGCATCAGACTTGCCTGGGAGGATAGCAGCACTGGCTTGATACATCGGTAGGCCACCGCATTGTAAAGGCTAGATATGCGTTCAATCACCTCCAACGATTCTTAACGAAGTCGAATGCATGGCGCATCCCTCAGAGATTGATCAACGCCGAGAGCCTATCCTGATCCTTTATCCTTCAATTGAACGTCAAGGTACACGATGAGGTTTCTGTAACCAGAGAACCATCCAGTTCGATTTGTTCACATTCGCGTTCTTTGTGAATTAGGTCCTCGTTCTATTTATATGCAGTTCAATTTTTCTTCCCGCTCTGTTGAGTTCATTGAACATCGCCTCTGGCTTCACAAACACTCTTCGAAAAGATGACAATACCATATCGGTGAAACAAAGATTTGACAAAAATTTTTCACGCTTCTCGTGCTCATCGACCTATGTCGTTGTCCGTTACAGTGCTGTAATCAACAACATTGGCAATATTAAGTCGCTTTGAGGAGCTCTTTTTCTTCGGTTCTAGCATGGGGCCGACTGAAGAGGTGTATTTATTGCTGCAGCTTCGTGGCATCTGGATCTAGCGCCTCAATCGTGAACAAGCAGGGGTCGGAGCATGTGCGGATAGGTCTAAAGGTGTAATGATATCGGTCCTAACATATTCTGTCATCGTTTCCAGCACAACATGTGAGACCGGAAAATGCGGCGATTACTGCAATCTGAATCAGTCATAAAAAGGAGGCCTCATCATAAGCTTCCTCTCTTGGTGTAGTTTGCCATTTGCACCAACTTAAGCGCATTATCTAACCTTCTATAACTCTAACAATCAATTTTATAGGGAAAGGAGGCGTAGCCAACAATGCTATTATGAACACTTATGAAAGCAATGAATTTACGATGTACATCCAATATGCGCAATGAGAGGTTGAAGTGAGCTACTTGGGAGAAAAATAAGCCCGACTATAATGAATAAGGTAGAGGAATTCATCTAAGAGATAGCGTAGGTGTGCATGACTAGCTTGTCTAATTTCCTACTTTTTTTTACTATCTGTTCACTACAGAATTTTGGCTGTAGACCAGCGTAGAATTCAGGTGTAGATAGATGAATGTGCCAACACATGCAAACTGTATATGAGATTTGGTACAGACCACCAGCAATCTGCTTACTGAGTCCATGAATCCACCGACGGTCTCAAAGCTCTCTAAGTTCATTCCTCCAAGATCGATTCCACGTGCGTGTTGCAGTGGCGCCTTCAACCACTGCGCCACACGCGCCCTAATTTATTGGTGAATAAAGAATGAAAATAACGCCTCGAGTTTGCTCAACAAGAATGCGAAGAATTATTTGATCAATGCCGAGGTTAATAGAAAGTCGGTCGTGGGATAAATTTTATGTTCGATTTGAGTAACTGTTGTGTTTTATACGAGCTTGGAGCCACCATAGCTCAAAATTTCATTCGCACGGAGAACAAAGCCAGAACTCTCATGCTGGTAATAGGTGACAACGGTTTCGAAATACATTAACCGAAATTCTGCCAATCGAATTCCTTCGCTCCTAACTCAATCAGTTTATTTATGTACGAAGATGATGCCGAACACGAATTCAGTGAACAATTACAGCTCCACGATGATGCTGAGATATCTGCAAAACTCAAATCTCGGTCCAGATCTGTCTGGAACTGTGACTGCACTTTCTTTCTGGTGCACACCATTACCCACTCCATCACTGAAGTGTTACCCACTCCATCACTGAAGCGCTGGCTCCACGATGATGCTGAGATATCTGCAAAACTCAAATCTCGGTCCAGATCTGTCTGGAACTGTGACTGCACTTTCTTTCTGGTGCACACGTGTTACCCACTCCATCACTGAAGCGCTGGCTTCTCTTTCTCCAAGCTAGTTCCAATTGCGTGTAATAATGAAATACTAAAATAAGGTAAGGATTTGCCCTTCGAATTCAGTAATCAAGGAGAGGAAACGTATATCATTCTCCTTTATATATACTGGAATGCAGTATTGAATAATTTCTGAAACATATTTATTTATATGATCTTACAAAGTGATCTTCTTTAGCTGATGCGAAGTTGGTATCCTATCGTAGGTCCTCGCTATCGTTGTCGTTGTCGTTGGTATCGTTGGCCGATGGCTGACGTTTAGGCGATTTCGCCTTCCTCAGAGCCTGGACGTATTTTATACAAGAATACTTATTATTCGGTGGAAAAAGGCTAAAGTGTTGATAAAACTTTTAAATAAACGCCATATTGATCAGAAAGGTCCCCGTAATATTACGAGTGAAACAGGCCCACGCGTTGTTCACGTGGGGTCGCGATCAAGACCCACCGGAGAGTCAAAATATCATTTTGAAATAGGCTGCCAGGTCACGTGTGATAGTGAGGTATTCGTCTTTCCGGTTCATCTTTGGATTTTTTGAATTTATCCAAAAGGCCTCAAGAGTGTTGCGCGTTGATGTTTTCGATTCCTGCGCTAGGATTCGCACAATCACTTCAAAATCATCGTCGTTGTGCTTTTGCGCCCTATGCGTGCCTAGAGGAGTATTTTGACGTATTCTAACTTTCCCATCTAGGTGTTCTTTTATGCGGACACAAAGTGGTCTACCTGTTTCTCTCAATATATTCCTCACCGCATGCGCTACATGAGATCAAGTATATTATACCTGAACTCATGCAATCCCCGTCTCTCCCGTTAGGACAGATCATACAGTTTCCTGAGCTGCACAAACGATCATAGAGACGGTTGCGAACTAACGGACGGCGTACGGTATTAGGTGGAATATCAATAACCGTTACATAATTTTCATGACCACTTTTTCTTATGCATCGCTTAATGAATTTTGAATTTCTGGAACCTTGGATATTCAAACATATTTTGCCACTGCAACTGCAGTGGACAACAAATTAACTAGGAAAATGCATAAAGAGGTCCAGAATTTTCACCACTGTTAACGGAGAAAAGTAACTTCTATTTCGAAAAATCCTACCATGATCCCTAGTCCCAGTTCAGAACATGCAACGTTTTGTTCGCCTTTGTCAGTTCTATTCATAGCGTCGACTATGTCCTAACCCCTCAAAAAGATCGCGTGCACAATTGCACATAATTTTAACAAGATCAACGAAATATTGCAGGCATTGACCTTTCCACTGTCCTTCAACGTTAATCAATCATTTCGTCTGCTACTGCTTTCCGTTGCTAACATGTATGTCAGTAAAAGGATAAAGGATAAGTAAAAGGATCAACGATCTCGGCATTGATCAATCCTTGAGGGATGCGCCAAACATTCGACTTCATTAAGTATCGTTGAAGGTGATTGAATGCATACCTGGCCTTTACAATGATTCGCGGTGGCCTGCCGATGCATCGAGCCAGTGCTGCTATCCTCCCAGACAAGTCTAGTACCAATTTGCCGATCCCAGAGGGATGGAAGGCTTGGTGGTCCATGGGCGCAGGAATCGATTCCATGTGCGTGTCGCAGTGACGCCTCCAACTACTGCGCCACACGCACCCTTTTTTTATGTATGTCAGTAGCAGACCAATCTCGTACACGTGATGCAGCTTAATGGTGTGATCTTATTTCTTTCAGAGAACTCGCTCCGATTTTGATAAAGGGAAGATGACATGAAGATGTTTCTTCCCATCCGCTCTCACCTCTCATTTCCTAGTACCTTTCGTTCCCTTTTTGTTTTCTTCGAATTTTCTTTTTTAATCCAGATTTGTCTTTTTATGATATCTTAGTTGCATTTCACTAGTAAGACTCTACCTGTATAAAGTACAATTTCGAAAAGCTTAAGCTGCGTCGTTCCTAAGATGTTCTCACGCTAACATCTCCGTATTCCCAGCTCATTCATCAGACGGCGCCACCATTGCCATAGGAGTTGGGTTTCAAAGCTTCTACTTTGAGATAATAAAAACTTTTTATTCTTTTTTTTATTTTACAGTAAGGGTTACCACCACCGGAAACGCTGGCGGTGGTTCCAATCAAAACCATACGTGGAGCATTTTGCAATAACGGTTTCAAATCTTTTTAAAGCCTGGCGAATCCTTTAAAATAAGTTTGTTTTTAAGCTGCAAGAGCCATTCATCTATGCAGTGTGTACGACTTTCTCGATTTTGTCAAATAATCAATGCTCACCTTAGCCGAATGTTTTTTGGTTCGTTGTTAAATGAGACCCACTTAGCTATTCACTGCTTTCTCCTTCCACGCCGAAATTATCCCTTCTAGCTAGGTACTCTGTGCCATTTTATTCGTGAAATCCGGCTTTTCCCAGTTTAGCCATGCTATATAGTTTTTTGAAAATATTTCCCTATATCGAATATGGCAATGAAAAATCTGAGTAATACATCTGCTCTCGCTCCTAATCGTTCTAGGTGCTACACCCTTGCCACCTTAAGGAACCGAAACCTCACGAAACGAGTCTGGTGTTTTACTTAAATGGTCACATTAACCGCCACAATTTCATCCTTCCTAATGACAAAATCCATTCACTAGTATCTCGTTTCTATGAAACTTTCAATCGAGCTTACCGCTGATGACGTTCCTCTTCAGGTATACACCACCTCTATGATTACGTTGCGGTCGTACGGTTATCGGTCATACTTCTTGTGCCACAACCATTTGACTTGGCTCCTGTTACATCATACGCCATTCGTCATGCTCGCTTGCATAGCTTCCAGAATATGTTTGTATCCTTTTCTACGTGTTCTTAGTGATAAAGTCTCGACCACATTTATTTCGCTATCAATTATTCCTAGTACGATTATGAAAACATCAAAAGAATGACGTTTTTCAACGGATTCAGCCCTTTCGACCATTTTTGTGCTCTCTCTTATTAACCACGCACTTGCCAGTGTCTTTAAAGAAAGAACGATAAAAGGATAAAAGATAAGGCTTTCAGCGTTGATCATTCCTTGAGGGATGTACCATGCATTCGACTTCATCAAGTATCGTTGGAGGTGACTGAACGCATATCTGGCCTTTACAATGACTCGCGGTGGCCTGCCGATGCATCGAGCCAGTGCAGCTATTCTTCCAGACAAATCTGGGACCAATTTTCCGACCCCAGAGGGATGAAAGGCTTGGTGGACCATAGCTATGGAGATCGATTCGACGTGTGTGCGGCAATGGCGCCTCCAACCACTGCGCCACACGCGAAAGATCGGGATTTTTATGAATTCGACCTTTGAACGAATAGTGATTCTCTTGTGTGGATAAGGCTTTTAGTTTAAAAAAGCCTATTTTCTCTATAGATTTCTTGATTTCTTGTTAGCGATCGGTTAAAAATCGAATATTTTCAAAAATATAGTCGACATTGAGTGAAGGCGAGTGATACGGTAGCTAAGAGGAACGTTGCTTCATTAAAACAGAACATTGACTTGCACGTTTTCCAGTGGATTTGGCGGGTGTTCAAATTCTGACGTGCTGACACGGCGTTTCTAATTCCCTTCGTTTTAGTCTAAGAGCTTTTCTTGCTATCAATTGGAAGTGAAAGAAAAGCCTAGATTTCTGCTTATGTTTGTCTGGAAAATGTCATACGCACTCACTCGTCTCTTTCCACTCCCACTTCGTAATTTCTTCCAATGGGCTTTTTTCTAAATCTTTCCTTTTTGCGTTCTCTAGTCGATTCCTTCAGATCTCGCTCGCTCTTTCTGTCCTCATAATTCCTCTTTTCCTCTCTCCGTCTTCTTTTATTTTTTTGTTTTTTCACATTTTTTTCTATTTTTTCGTGGCAATTTTCCTGAGTTTATTCTCTTACTACCCGTGTACTTTTCTATAATACCTGGAATTTTAAGTGAAATTTCGAATATTTTGAAGCGACCTTAGTTCTAACCGCGCTTAAAATTTTCCCGCCGTAGTCGATATTTATTTATGTTTACTTATGTGATCTTATAAACTGATCTTTCTTAGCTGATGCGAGGTTGGTATAGGTTTTCGTTGTCGCTGTCGTTTCCACTCGTAACATCACGGCTCTGAGGAAGGCGAAATCGCCTAAACGTCAGCCATCGGCCAAAAACGGCGACAACAACAACAACAACGACAACGTAGACCTAAACCAACCTCGCATCAGCTAAAGAAGATTAGCTTATAAGATCATATAAATATAAATATATCAACTACCTATGCCGAGGTTCATAGAAAATCGGTCTTTTGAATTATTTATTTATGTATTTATGTGATCGAACTTCAGAAATTAAGGAACTCCTAGCAGTTCTTACATTTTCTTTGTACTGGTCATCCACTAAAGTGTTCGATTCTTCGAATAGGCTCGATTATCATTTGAGAACTTTCACATGTTCCTAAATGTCATCGAATTCTGGGTAGTTTTCTTCCGATATCCGGGGTACCTCAACCTGAGCTTGCGTTTCTACATTCTCGTAACACACGGTGGCTTGAATTTGTGGACCAGAGGATCTCATACCAAAAAAGCCTATCATCAATTTTCTCAAGCCGACCGCATGGGAATGTTCGTTGATCTGTTATGAGCTCTAACTAGCGATCATAGTGTGTATTCACCTACTGCACGTCTCACCGCTGTGGATGCTGCGCTTCTTTTTAATTAAATCTCCATTTCACTAGGAAACATCGTTACGAAGTTGTCAGCAATATTTGTAAGTACAGGCACGTTTTCGGATGAAGAAGTGTTCATTCATTCTCCTTAGGTGTTTTTGATGGCGTTTTCGATGGAGTCGTGAATGCGATGAGGAAACAAGTTTCTGTGACGGAGTAAAGCAGACAGTTTTTAGAGGACTTAAAATATCTACACTACTGGCATTAATAAGAGAAGACTCTTCCGCAGCTTCAATTAACTTCTCTTGCTTAAATTCTTCCTCCATCTACAATATTTCATTGACAGATTCGAATTATGTTCATTATTATCACTGTCACAAAGCGTACCGTTTCTTCTTGTGTTTTTAGACACTCAAGTTTTGTGTACGCACTAGGAAAGAAACATTTTCTTAAATATGCTAAGAAAATTCTAGAAAAGAGCTGTCCATCATCTTCCGTCTTTTCCTTTTTTACTCTTTCACTCTTCATTTTCTACTCACGTAAATATTACTTATTTGATATTTGAATGGCCCGTCCTCACTGGTTGTACGGGCCCCACCATTATCCGCATTTTTCGGAGATCTGCTGGTTAGTGATTCCCTGGAATCCTAAGGTCAGCCTGGCCAAAGTCTGCTCCATGTCTTCACCACGACAGGCACTCGCAGCCCTTGTGGATCAGAGGGAGTTTGGCACGACTTTGATACCAGGACGGTGGTAGATCTTGGTATTGGTTTACTCTTAGCTAGGCTTCCAGATGCAAACGCCGGACTCGTTCTCAGCTTGGGAGACCCTGCCAGGGAAACGAATCCCCTCGAGACATCGCAGCCCAGCATCCAGGAGCGCTTCCCAGCCACGATGAAGAAAGCTAAAGTAAACCATTGGGAGGCACGTAAATATACGTTGTAGTTATTTAGCACTAGAGTTTCATATTTCAAGGTTTCTGGAGGAAAAGACAATATTTCCGTAGATTTGTAGCTTACAATTTTGGAATGTGGGATTTTCGTCAAAGCTACTCGTTCAATGGTCTCCAGGTTATCACTAGAAGCAATAAATGGTTTTTCTGAACTCCTAGTTCGGTTAGAATTTTTCAAACACTACTGCAAAATATCTTCACATCTCCTTGGCCATCTCGCCCAGTTCTAATTTTCCACGACTCAGAAGTTTTACATAGATTCAGCTAGTTAACCTATACATATCATGAGGAGCAGGGTTTATTAGGGGTTAGATTCATTCCATACTTGGTCATTGGTTCGATCATACTCCACAGGCTAGCTCACTCATACTTTTATTACAGAATACCACAATACTATATGTGACGTCAAGTGGAGTAGTGCGATTAAGCTTACAGAAGTGTTGAAGAGATGGATGCCGATTTGGTGTGTACGATGCCTTTCGGAGGGTTACTCATGGGCTACAATGGCTGTTTTTGTTTTCGTTTAAAAAAGTCATTGTCGACAATCCATTGAAGAACAGCAGCCGACAACAAATTACGTGATCTAGTATGTGATAAAAAGGAAAACGTGTTTACCAAAACACTCGATGTTTAATGCAACATACCAACCGCTCCTCAATGTCGTTGTTGACGTCGTTGAAAGGCTAGTCTTCGTCGTATAGAATGTCATATTTTCTTACCTCATTAGGTTTCCCATTCGCTGTGAATGATTAGGTTGCTTAGCAGGATTGTTTCGTTATAGGCAAAGCTACTCGTTCAGTGGTCCCCAGGTTATCACTAGAAGCAATAATCCGGTGGTGTAAAACGAAGCATTCTTAATCACTTTAAGGCCATACTGCTTTGAGAACGTTTACGGACCTTTCCATTTAGTACTCTTAGGAAGAGTTGGAAATCGAAATGTTGGAATGACAGAGAAAGGCACTGAAATCGGAACTGCACAAACAAATGGGTCAGTCAACTCCACCAGCAATGGTCCCGTCAGTTTTCGGCCCTTATAGAAATTTTCAACGATTTTCCAATTTGGTGGACAAACTTCCTTCTTTACATTACAGGCTGACACCGGAGAATGCTGTATACCATAGTCTCTTGTATAAATGCAAGAGAAACATCTATGTATACAGTAAAAACCACGATTTCAATAATTTTTTAGGTGCACCACACTGTGTAACCCTCTAGCTACATAACCCTAATTATTAACATGAAATTCGATCGGGTCGAGGAGCGAGAGAGGAGGTTCATGAGTTGTTGTCGCCTGTTCTTCATTTTTACCTTATTGTTCTAATTGAAAAGCAACTGCGACAAAAGCACTTATGGGGTATCAAGAAACTCAGTAAATTGTTCGCAGTTAGGCTAATCGATTTTATAAAATCAATATTAATTCCCATGAAAAAAGTATGTAGTACACTTCATTATGTCCTCACTACGAAGTGCCGTTCTTGAAAAAATGAAAAGGTCTTGTACACACACACACACACACACAAACTAATTCGAAAAAAAGGGTAAATAACTTCTAATAAACTATGCGATTTTGTCCCGATAACTATCGGTGACCTTGACTTCGGGTTGGTTCAGTATTAGCTGTTCTTTTGCTTCTACTGCTCGTTGTGAAATTTGACCCAATTTCGTAGTGAATAATCTCTAGCGCAAGTAAATTGTTCTCTGCCCTCAATATTTCTTCTAATGGATCGTTTTTCCCTAAGGAATCATGAATGGGGCAGTTGATAAAAATCAAAAAATATTTTGTCATCGCAAAACCTTTACCCGTTTCCTTTGTAGAAAGTAAAACGGGCTTAGAAAGACTTCACATGGGACAGGTAAAGGCTACCAACTCACGTAAAGCATTTTTTTTTCAGTTAAAGCGCCAACTCATGTACGGCTACTACGCCATCGTTCTTCGATTTCTTTCTTTAGTCCTTTTTGAATAGCGAACTTCACTGAGTAAAAATGAAGGTTTTCCGGTTGCGCTACCCCTCTACATGCATCTCATTTATTTTGAGGGTTTTTTTTAAATTTAACCTGGTCCGATATCACATATATTGTGTGCAATCCAGAAATTCTATAATTCTTATCGTTTTCTCGCACCCAGCACCTACGAAGGCTTTCTTGTTTGCTTGTGAGTCCTGCTGAGGCTTAAGAATTTCTGTAATTTTGCCGTTGAGTGCTGGGTCAAATGGATTCTCCCTGGTATCCTTGGATAGTCGTGCCACACCATTCCATGCTGTTGTGTATTGGAAGAGGGTTTTCCAGACAACCTTGGTAGGTATTCGCTGACTTCGAAGGGATAAAATGCTTGGTTAACTTGACGAACGGTCCAGTTAGGGCGCATGAAACGAAACAACTGCCTACCCAGAATGTTAAAGAAAAGATACCGAATTACACAGCAAATCCTTTTTCACCCGTCAGCATAACAGGAAATATACAACTCTATAGGCAATCGTGATCGCTAATAAGATTAATAAAATATTGTTGAAACGGAAAAACCTCTGTTGTATCTTCCACTGCATCTTCACCATAAACAAGTACAATGAGGCACTGGAAACGCAGTTGTCAGGAAGCCGAAGCGTACACGCATGGTCGCTAGTCCGACTCTGCACTGAACCAACCAACGTCACAGAGGTGGAAAATTGACATCAAACTTACTTTTTTAGGTTGTTCAGCCCATTCAGGGTTTTCGGAAACTCTCATTGTGGTTAACATTTTGGTGCATTCTCCTTCTTCACAGGCGTAGTCATTTGAGTCTACTGTCCCATACCCGTTCGTCCTTGCGCGATAGGTCTTCGTGGTCGAATCGAGTCGATTGTGGAATGAAGCACCGCTCGAATGAAAAATCTCATTCAGTAGTAGCTCTTTACATAGCATTATTTTTAATCTGTTGCTATCAAATACGATCTCAATTTATAGTAAGAGCGAATTCTGAAGCAATTGAAACGCTATTACCTAGCACCTAGCGCCATATTTTTTAAAGAGTTCCTAATGGTCCATAAATCTGGAACATTAGCCGTTTGGAGAACCCGAAATGCCCTAACATAGATGTAGAAATTTCAGGAAGAATTAGTTCAGCCTACATTTAATGATATTTATAAAGAAGATTAAAAAATCTTCAAACAGCTGCTGATTCCATACGGAATTCCCAAGACCTTCGTGAATGGTGGATGTGAAGAGACAAATGAAAAAATGAAAAAGCGCCGAGGGCTATACAATACGAGAAGTAAATAAGTAAATAATAATGAAGCGCTAGAGCATTGGCTGTCCCTTTTGCTTATGCATTTTTCTCTTTTTGTTCCTAATATGACTGATGAGAAATTTTTCTGTTCACTTAAGATAGCATTCATTTTTTGCCCGCTTGTGAGGTGTTGACTAGAAATGCACTGCGTGTTTATCCTTATTCAATGATTTCCAATCAGTTTCTCCTTCTTGTTGAAATTCATCGTTTACTACCAAGTAATGACAAGCATTAAAAAAATGGTGTTTGTAGAATATTTAACTCACACCAGAGGTTGGATAAAGTTTTGAGGTTTGTTCACTGTATTTCTTTCACAACAGGTGCGCTGGGCTCTGCAATACACGTGAGATCGATCCCGGCGTCCCGGGCTCACCAGGCCTTCCATCTCTTCGGGGTCGGCAAATTGGTACCAGACTTGGCTACGAAGACAGCAGTACACTAGCTCGATGCATCAGTGGGTCACCGCGAGTCTTTGTTTAGACCTCCAGCGTTGAAGTGGAAAGCATGGCACATCCCTCAAGGAATGATCAACACCAAGAGCTTTTATTTACTCCTTATTTTTCACAATGGTTGCTTTATTTATGGATAACTTTTTGTTTATCATCATTATTTTTAATTGAAAGTATGTACGTGCGGACATTGACATGCAAGCATCTGACAATCAGTATCGCTTATTGTGATGAGTAAAAGAGGCACAAAAGTACAGCTCACTGCAAAACAATAGCGTAAAGAAGGTAAGAAAAAGCTGAGAGAACAATCTAACTAAAAAAAATATAATTTTAGTGATGTTATTTGCATTGTCCAGCTAGGAACGTTCCAGCACGGCTATCTCAGGACTCTAGGGAGAATTGCTCGTCGAGCCCCCTACGACATTCAAGGTGAAATAAAAAATCCTCAAGCAGTAACCGAAGCCACACGTAAAAGTTGAAAGATCTTCGTGGACATCTACTTTTCTTTAAAATGGCAAAATTAATAGTTTTATGCACATACAGAATGCTTGCAATGGATAACTGAGTACTGAATGGACTGTCCAGCTTCTACCACTTGCTTGGACCAGAAATGTTTCCATTTAACAGTCGAGGTCTACATATCACTGAGCAGCCCCGTCTTATTGTGCAGTCAATGAAGTAGTTGTCGCAATGAGAAGTAAACCAATTAGACGGTAGCCCATCTGTCGGCTCTCTATCGTTGGTCGGCAGTCGACGGCGAGCGCGAGAGGTCGCAATTGAACCCGACAACGATCGCTTCCATTCCACCATTCGCAACAACCGTCACAAAGGCAACAACCACTCCATCAACGTATTCGGAGAAGAATTGCCTCCACCTTCCGTCCAGCCTCATATCCGACCCCGATGCTCACAAGTATCTAGTACGTTTACCGACACCAGCAACATCTCTAGTTTCATCTCCTCTAGAACCTAGTATTTTTCTCCTCGGCTGTTTTTTGTTACTAATAAACTCATGACTCAGTTGAAATTCAATTTCCAGCTTTTGGTCATTTGGTCTTTGGTTTTCTTCTCACTTTCTGAGCAAAAAACTAGCGTAATATCAAAAAATTGGTCACTGGCCACCTGCACGATCGGTGTGCCTTCGCTACCTACTGATTTAAGCTGGTGTACCAATCAAAGTTGACGGTCCGACGACGGTGTCTTTTTCTTAAAGCACAGCGTTACATGTTTTGCAAAGAAAATGACATGTCAGCACTATTTTTTGAAATTCAGTGCTCAGAAGATACAATCGATTGAAAATTTGCTCTAAAACGGTGCTTTCGACTAGTTGCATAGTGATAGCCCTTTTCGCCAACATTTGCCAGATGCGACAGTTCGCAAATGATTTTTCAGATGGGAAGAATTTTGGGTATCACCTCTTTATCTACCGTACTTTCTTTCTAAAAGCTGTTGAGCCGTCGTTTGTTTGAGCTCATCGCTGGTCGAGACGTCGCTGCTGAAATGCTGACGTAAATTCATCAAAAGAGAAAGAAGAAAAACTCAAATTGGTCAAATTAGAAATTAGACTTAAGTCAAGTAAGTCAAGTTGAAGTCAGTTTTCTTTAGTCAAATTTCAAGTCAGATTTTTGCATAGGATAATCTCAAATTACTCAAATCTGTGGCTGAAGCCACTGAAGGATGTCGTGGGAAAATCTGCATATGTATTTTTTCTTTGAAGCTCATCAAAGAAAGAATACATATTGATTAAGCACACCGAGGTTCAAGGAAAGTCGGTTTCGAAGAAAAATCTGTATAGTTGTTTTTAATAATATTTAAAATTTTTAATTTTTATTTAGTCCCTACTACGTTTTTTTCAAGGCACGGTATGCTGTGAGATACAACCACAATGATGTTGATATATTTACGAAGCTCCAGACCGTATGTGTCTGCGATAGGGAACCAACATGCTATTATCCTTTCCGGAAGCTAACGAGTTCACCACCACACCATGCGAGCCCTTCCGCTCTATTTGCAAAGACTGTGTAATAAAGTATACACCTTCGATATCTACTATCACAACGTGAAGAGAAAAAATCAGCACACTAATGAGGCACAAATAATTATGATATTTTGTAAATTACGCGCAATAAAGGGGTACGTGTAGCATAGTGGTTGTGGGCGCCACTGAGACACACACCTGGAGTCGATCACCGCGCCCATGGCCCACCAAGCCTTCCATCCCTCCTGAGTCTGCAAAATGGTACCACACTTGTCTGGGAGGGTAGCAGCACTGGCTCCATACATCGGTAGGCCACTGCAGACCATTGTATAGGCCAGATATGCATTTAATTACCTCCAACGATACTTAATGAAGTCGAATGCATGGCGCATCCCATTGGGGTTGATCAAAGCCGAGAGCTCTATCTTTTATACATGCGATATCCACAGCTTAACAATTGTGTCCAACGTCAATAAATAAAAATTGCGAACGTACCTACGAAAGCACCCTAGATCAGTGTACAACGATTTTAAACATCATAGTCTGACAAAGCCACTTTTTTCCTTTTTCTAATTTTTCTATTACGCAGTCTTATTATTGAATTGAAGGAGCGGATAGCACAGTTTTAGTGGTGCTCGTCATCACGAGCATAGTGCTAATTCGATTCTATTCCGGGCCGACCAAGCCTCTCATCCCTCCGGGGTCGGAAAATTGGTACCGGACTTGTCTAGGAAAAATCACTCTCTACAATCCTGTTGGAAACGTTTCAGCCTGGCTATCTCAGGAATCCAGGAAGAATTGCTCGGCCAGCATTCTACCACATTCAAGATGAAATGAAAATCGTTCAAGTAGCAACCGAAGCCACACGTAAAGTTGGAAAATCTCCGTGGATGATGGATACGAGAAAACGAATTGAATGTGAGAAGTGCTGGGTTTTGCACAGTAGACGTGAAGACGGGACAAAGAAAAAAATCAAGAAATAAAAATAAATTATAGAATCTGTTCGCAGCAGCAAGGATGGATTCCTCCAATCCCTTAGGGATGAGCCATGCAATCAACTTCATTAAGCACCGTTTGGAAGTGATTGAATACGTATCTAGCCTTTACAACAACTCAAGGTGGACCACCGATGTACCGAATCAGTAGTTCTATCCTTCTAGAGAAGTCTAGTACCAATTCACCGAAGCCGGAGGGATGGAAGGCTTGGTGAGCCACGGGCGCGGGAATCGATGCCACGCGTGTTGCAGGACGCCTCCGACCACTGCTCCACACGCGCTTGTTCCTATTGTGAAATTGTGAAATTCTGTAAAAATCCTTTAATAGAAACAACGTTTAAAACTATAAATTTAAATTTGAGTTTAGAAAATTATTTGTATATTTCATTTGTAAATATGCATGATCATTATGAAATTTTAGGGTATCAGAGAAGCAAAACTAATAGCAAAGGATTACTAGTGGTGAAAAGACAAAGAAGGGTAATTCTTCTTGTAGATTTCTTGAACAAACGTTCTACTTTATTTTCTGGCTTTTTGTTTTACACGCTTGCCTGGTTATGGAACGATTTCGGTTTTTGCAAAGTTTTCTTTCTTCTCGTGGTTATCCACACATCTCTGTTTTGGTTCCTTTCAGAGCTAACGTACAATCTTACACCAGAGCAAGGAATGCTTTTTTCTAGACCTTGTTTTAGTCGTTGTTAGATGTAGCTTAACAAATTTTGCCAAAATAATAAACAATAGCGATTTCAGATGTTTCTTACAATCGCTATGGTTAGTGTTGTGCTAAAAGCTGCCTTTGTGAACAGCGAATGGCCTGGATTGCCGCACGGTGAGTACTCGATTCAACCAACTTTCTTTTGAGGAATTCTCTTCCTTCTCTCTTGTTTTTCCACAATTTCCAATGTGACTGCATCGCTTAAGATATGAGCGAATCGTCAGCAGCAGTATCTCCTTTGAGACCAGCCACCAGTACACTGTCGTTCTCAAAGCAAATCGGTCCACCTTCGTTACGAGAGAAAATGATAATTACACCAATTCCAAGAAATCGATTCCTTATTTAAAAAAGTTATTTTGTTTGTTCTGAAATACACTGCGCACTGCAATAGATGTATATATTAACAACACTTATAGATACAGTGATGCTGAGATAATCCCGGACTACAGGTGTCTATGGTGAGGATCGATCACTTTATTTATTACCTTTTCTGTGGCTAACGTGTTTGCCAACACACCACATGGGCCCGTCCCAACTAGCTGACAGAGAGAGGCAAAACGAGGGAACCCCATGGTGTGGTGGTGAGCAGGTTAGCCTCCGGAAAAGGTGATAAATAACGCGTTCGATCCCCACCGCAGACATCTGCGGTCTGGAGTTTTGTGAGTATCTCAGCATCGTTGTAGTTGTACTTCGCATAATATTCTGCTGTAAAAATTGTAGTAGGCAGTACATGAAAGGTGAACACTTAATAATCGAACAACTTGAGCGCGCACTAGGCTGATCGATGAACTCCTATTGCATAAGAAACACGACGGGGATCAATGGTTCCATATGGCGCGCCTTATTTGCACTGTTGTTTGTTAGTGAACACGAGTAGCTTTTCTGGCACTGCCATAACGGCTTGTTTATTAACGGGCAAACAGTTGGGTTCTTGCGTACACAAATGGGTTTTGTTGGTGGTACGAACCTAGAGCCGTTTCAGATGCATTTTTTCCGCATTATTTCAGAATTCTGGCTAAATAGCAACGTGACGAAATTTGTAAGAGCACAAGAACACAGCACAGAAAGTAGAAGTCAGCCTGGAGCGCTTAGACATAAAAACGAACTCATGAATCAGGCTTTGTTGATCTTCTGAGATCTCCTATGAAGGAAAGATTTTCGCCGAACTGGTGATACCACCAATGAAACGGCTTCAAATGGAAACTCTTTGTTGAACCTTGATGTTACAAAAATATATATTTGTTAGCTCTATGTTAGCGGACATGCTGGCTTCTGTGCTTATTTTTGTCCCTTGATGGGTGAAATTTGATGGAAGATAATGCATGCTAACTAATATGCTAGAGCTTGTGTAGCGCAGTGGTTGGAGGCGCCATGCAACACACACGAGGAAACGTCCATCCGATCACCGCGGCCACGGCCCACCAAGCGTTCCATCCTACCGAGTCAGCAAATTGGTACCAGACTTGTCTGGGAGGATAGCAGAACTGGCTCCATACATCGGTAGGCCACCACGAGCCATTCTAAAGGCCAGATATGGATTTGATCACCTCGAACGATGCTTAGCGAAGTCGGATGCTTAGCGCATCCCTCAACAATTCATTAACGCCGAGAGCTTTTTATCCTTTTAATTAAAGTGCTGCTTAACAGCTTAGCAATGACGTCCAGCAAGCAAACGGAAATATTGCGTGAAGAGTGAATAGCATAAGAAATGAGCCTAAATTGTTTCCAGAAATATGTGCTTTCATGGAAAGTGCAATAAAAGTCATGTGGCCAAGGGTCTTCTTTTGTTGAACATTGTAGTTCAAATTTTTATTGAATATTTCAGGAGTATTTCGTACGACCTAGAAAAATAGGCGTACAGCAACAACTCATTTACTGCAGTACCTTTATCATCGTCCTTCTTAAACATGTTCTTACTATTGCGGGTAAATCACTAATAAAGGTTCGACAAATGTAAATAGCTCAATGTGTCCACAATTAGCACGACAGTTCATTGGCTATTAACCACGGCGCGAATGGGTGTAGCTCGTTCTCTTAACGACCTCTACATCCTTCTTACGCTTTTCAGTTAACAAAGACAATGAGTTAGAGGCGGTAGCTTAAGGATGTATTACACTTTCCATGGCTTTCTCAAGCTAAAACTTGGGTAATGAAACCATTCTGCTTGTAGCAGGATAAGAGGACGCAGTTTCACTACTCGAAAAGGCTTTAAAAACCCTAACTTGAAACATTTATTAACGGACACAACTCATTAGCCTCCTCAAAGATTTTTGTATTATTTTTTTGTGATACTATATGTGATACTGTCAAAGACACTAAACATCGTCGGTTGCGATTTAATGTCGGGAAGATTGTCAATTGTGTAGATCAAGCGTTTTTTTCCTATTTCCTACTTTTTGCGAAGATCACTAACAACAAAATTTAAGCAGCAAAATAGGGAGGGGATAAAACAGATGGATGACGTGCTTCTCTCTTGAGTTCTCATGCTAGTTTGACTGTACTATGCAACAAACAATAATTCTGGTCTGCGTAGCAGAGCTCACGTTTTCACGTTCACAGTGTTCAAATTTCAGTCACCAGGTGAATTAAAGTGTCTACATCCAGCAGACAGTCATTCATTTCCATAACGAATTTCTAGCAGCGATACGGTAATAAAGATGTAAGCTCATCAAACAAAGAATACCTATTGATTAAGCACACCGAGGTTCAAGGAAAGTCGGTTTCGAAGTATTTTAGAACAATCTTCGTGACAAATATAAAAATTGTTAGCCACCTATTTATGATGTGAATAAATGTTCTGGCAGTCATGTATTGCACTGCTAGTGAAATAAACATTTCTGTAAATATTTCGAAACCGATTTTCCTTTAACCTCGGAGTAACTAATCAATATGTACTCCTTTGATGAGCTGACACGAGGTTGATAAATATAGCTCGTAACTGGGTGCTTGTTTTATGATCCGTGCAATAATTCACGTTCCGTCATATGTTCGACACCATACGGACCCAAGTAGCCCTTCTATCCTTCTTGCATCAGTGGCTTAGTATAGGAATTCTCCTACAAGAGCTTTTCCCAAGATATGCGGCCCGCCGATTTCTCGTGATACAGATGTGAGAGCTTCCAAGCGCTTCTATCAGAGCAAACAAGTGACGACTTTTTTTGCAGGTAGCATTTGGAATGATCGATATTCCTAACGACGAAATCCTCAGGTGGCAGACAAACCCACACGGAAATCCGAAACATTTCCTGAATGACGGTACCGAAACAATGAATTGAACGAAGGAGGTGCTTTAATTGGAGCATACGTAAAATGGGGTTATATGAAAAGGAAATTGCAATAATTATTAAAAATAGAGTGGCATAGTTCCCATCCTTTGAACCTTCATTGGTCAACGATAACGATATTTTCGTCCAAATTGATTGATCCTAAGTTGACGAACAGGGCTGTGTGACGTCTTTACTGTTTTGATTTCACATGAATAGTGCTTGGATTACAGTTTCACAACTGCCATTATAAATCGAAAACAACGCTTCAAGTCAATCAATTTATCCAAATGCCGTTGTTTTGTCCATGAATAGATATAGTTCATTAACATCCACAGAACTTACAAGAAGTTTTTCAGGATAAAACATTAGCTGACGGCAGGAGATTGTATGGGAATGATAGAATTTCCGGCGTGTTTAAATGGAACTTTGTCCATTCGACGAAGATGATGTCGTGGAAAATTGCACTGAAGAAAGTGATCTAAGATAAATGGAATTCGTAGCTTAAAAAGCAGTTCAGACAACTTTAATGAATACTATTTGTTCTAATCAGGTTATCAAGCACCGTCACTGTTTTCCATTGTTTTCCATAAAAGAACACGAAGAAGAAAAAAAGCAAGCAGCCCTTTTCGCTACGCAGTTATCAGGCCTACGTAAAAATTAATCTGTTTTCTAGAGAACCTTTTTAACGTTACCGCCTTCCTAGTGAATATTCCTTGTGCAAAATCCATCGTATGGAAAGGTATGGTGGTCATTCATGCTATTCGACCAAGAAGGGATATATGAAAGAGCGACAGACATCGAATTCGCCCTCCAAGCTTTTTCATGATGGTGAAATAAGCTTTACTGGATTTTTGTTGTTTAGCACAACAGTTACTGGCGTGTCGCCTTTACCCGAGAAGACGCCGTTTGTGAGCCAACGATACGTGAAATACAGCAAAAACTTGCTCCTTGGCAGAATGCGCAAAATCTGACAACAAGTTAAGTACCTCCAACTGGAAAACGAAATAAGAGTACAGTTGTGTATCATCGTTTTGATCCACAGTAGCAGAACCACTGATCAACATTTGCTGATAAAAATGGCACCATACCCCAACATGAAGCCATCCTGTGACACTAAGGAAAAATATGTTCCCCTTATGTAGAGCAACTACATGTGACGCATCTTTAAGGCCCTCAAAACTGGGATTATTATTCCGCTTGGGTATTTGCAATTTTTGCTCTCCTTTGCTTAAAATTAGACTAATTTTTCTCCGTTAATGGGAGGTATTAAGCATAGACTATCGCTAGGAGCGCTTATTTACAGCGACTTACAAGGTGGCTTGTTGTGCTTTTTGTAGCAGCGGCTACTTCAGTAGTGGTTCATTGCAGGTGTTAAGAAACCAGACAGTAAAGGAGGTAGGAGCATAAAGATTAGAGTCGTTTGAGAAGTCACAATTCCATAGCCGAATCTCTTCAAATTCATCCTGACACACGACGAAAACAGAACTTTGACTTTTTTTGTTAACCCATTCCACACCGGCTACCATACACAGTGCTAGCGAATGTCTGAGTAAATTTTGAAATTTTCTGCTAAAGCCTACTTCAGCGTTTGATCGAATAGAATCACAAATGAAAATTGGCCCACCGTTTATTCTCCTCCAAAGGAAATCAACCAAATACTGAACGCAGTAAGATTGGTTCGATTTTCACTTCTTCAGTTGCCGGTACATGTTGTCTTCTTTGCATGGAAGAGAGAAACATAGTAGTCGTGTTTCGATGTCCAGAACTTAATGACTGTGCTTTGGCAGGTCGGATATATCACGTGGTCGCTTTCGTTGATGATGTTCGGCACAACTCAGTGTTGTAGGCAGCGGCCGAGAGAGTATCGTTTGCATCGAATATTGAATATCGCTGAGACAGTGTTTTGACTTAGTGGCAAGAATTCTTTTACAAGTCGGGAAAACTCTGCTAGCACTTCATGTACCAATTAAAGACCAAATATTCTTCAAGGTCTCATCATTAGGGATTTTAACGCTAAGATTGGACGAAAAAGAACGTCTGAAGAAGGTCACATTGGAACCCACGGATTGGAGTGGAACGAAGAGGGTGAACGGCTGTCCGCGTTTATCATGGCGACCAAGACCATCCATGATAACCTGCAATTTCACAAGCCCCTTAGTGCACGCTGGACGTCGGAATCTCCCAATGAGGTGGGGGGTACAATAACGAAACAGACCACGTCATAGTAAACAGAAGGTTCTGTCTTGCCGATGTCGCTGTTGTCCCAAAATTCAACCCGGGATCAGAGCATCGCTCCGAAGAATCCGAAAATGAACCGCAAGGAGGAATGCCTCATTATCACGCGTGATATTGGGCAGTATATAAGCCTATTATTTTGAGGGGAAGGGCACATTACGATTCCATGTGAGTTCTGTGCGGTTGGTCTCCACTGGACACACTCAGTGGAAGCCTCATAGAAAGCGGTGAGTGTGCCAAGACTCTGTGTTCAATGTGATTGAAATTTTGGTTTAGCACTTCCTCTGTTTGGTTATGGAGGTGTTTGGCCATGTAGATTGCAGTCAACGTGACCTTTCCAGGCTCTGAGGAAGGCGAAATCCGCCGAATCGTCAGCTTGTACGTGAATACAGAAATAAAATAACACCTCGTGTTTGCTAAACAGAAGTAAAAAAGAGTTATTCTATCAATGCCGAGGTTAATAGAAAGTCGGACTTGGGAGTTACCAAAAGATGTTTCAGCGATTTTATTTCCATCAACCATCTTGCTCGCTATCTTAGACTGCTGCGCTCATTAGTAAAAAGAAGTCAACTTATCGCAAATTCACAAATCGTTGATTTAGACGTTAGCGGTTGCAGTTATAGAGAACATTCCCTAAAAACTGGTGGATATATTCTCTACCTAAAAAAGAGTCCTCTACGGATCTCCCTCATATGAGGGATCTAGAGCCGTTTAGTAGCGAGGCTACGTGGCACATCCCTAGGTGGCGGGTTGAGCGGGTTAATCGTGGACCAAAAGCGACCTTTGCTTCCCTGAGACGCAGGTGGATCCAGGAGATGGACTCCCTATTTCCGCTGCGCCGATTTGGCACATACTTTCTGTATTTGCTAGGCGTATTCATGCATGCGTGTGTGGGTGCGTTCTCGCTTCATGCGGATTGTATTCTACGAGTCAACTCGGCCAAAAGCATGCAATCAAGTGACAGGGAAGTATATGGGAGGCGATTAGGAGTCGCCTCCAACAAATAAGCTCCATATCCACTCTGGGAGAGCCTGGCAAGCTACCCGTGAGTATAACCAGCCCCTACGTTCAGAGCCCAGCAAGCTATATGTGGGCATCAAATATGCTAAACACAGTAAAAAAAAACGGGCCTCGTTCTCCTGACCCCGAAAGTGCCCCCAATTTCGCAGCGTTGGGTAGGACGAGTACGGAGAGGCTCAGGGCCAATGGAAGCTGCCTGAAGAACTATGGCGATGATCTATACCTACAACGCACGTACACTTGTATCCGAGTCCTCGATAGAGGACTTGCTCATGCAAGCAAGAATGATAAGGTATGACGTCATCGGCGTGGCCGAGACGAGACGACGCCACCTATTCAACGCCGTCTATGACACTGGAGAAGAACTGTTCCTCGCAACATGCGACAGTAGAGGCGTAGGCGGTGTCGGCGTTCTCGTCAACACGAGTTTGTCCATGAACAT